>JAHWXV010019819.1:0-11215 GCA_024586415.1 Phrixothrix hirtus | reverse complement strand
ATTTGTAACTTTAAGTTTGTAACAAATAAAAATGGATGAGTATTTACTGCACGACAGTTCAGTAAGATAGTGTGTAAAAGACTAAAAATATATTCATGTTGCTGTAAACAATTGTCAAGGTCTCCTATGATTTTCTATTATGATATAAGACAGATACTAAGGATTGCGATTTGCATTATCTGTATTTCAAGGCAGGGTACCCGGGTACCCGGGTAGTAACTAACGTAGAAAATTCCGGGTAGTAACATAAGGGTTAACTGAGTATCAATTTTTCCTACATGAGCTGAATTCATCCATACTGGGCAGCAATATTCTGAAGTAGAAAAAGAATAATATCAATTTCTCAATTTTTTAATTGGTGCAACCTATATTGAAATATTTCGGATCGAAAAATCTATTACTCTAATTCAGTTTTTAGAACGCATTTCCTATATCAAAAATTAAGCATTGTTGAGGTGTTCTAAATATTGTGCAAGACTATGCTTATACTTCGTTACAGTGCTGGTTAGACAGAAATTTTTTGAAAAGCTTTATAAGCCTTTCATGTTAAAGGTTGAACACAAATTTCACAAGAACAAGAAGTAAAACCAGCAAAAATGTTTTATTAAATTAGTTATTTTTACAGAAACAAATATAAAACTAACACAATTATTAAGAAACGAGAATACAATTAACAAACTTACTTACGAGAGTTGCTCAAAATTGCTTGTTATTGCTCCTAAGCAGTTCTGCAAACGATCTACCATTTAGGACCTTAATACCAAACCTTGTGTAAATTCTTAGTATGTTACTAATTTAAACACGTGTTCAATACTATATTAGGTATTTTCGTAAATTAAACCTAGCTAACCTAATCCATTGTAATCGCTCTAGGGAAGATTGCTTCAATAATCATTTCTATGGCTGCTTTTGTCTGCTGCGTGATTTAGGTTCAATTTTAAAATACGAAATTACGTCGCAATACTAGTAGAGTACAAATCACACATGTGCATGTGCACATTTGCACCCCACGCAGATTTTAATAATTTTCAGCTGTTATCGTTCCACTACTTCAAAGCTTAGAATAATTGTTGTTTAATAAACATTTATAAATAGCAAATATAGATTGCTTCTCGCAAGAACCTGATTTAAATACAAAAACTACCATAGCCTGATTGTTATTGTATTGAAAGTTACACGCAAATTTCTTGTAAATGAAGTAAATCAATTTTAATTAATTGTTTAGTTGTTTGAAGCTATTATACTGGTCTAAGCAAAACTGATACTTCTTTAATATAAAATGAACTAGTAACCTTTTAATAAATTTTATAGGATTTCGTAAATTGCATTTGTGGATAAATTAAATTTTGATTTGAAAGGACTGCCGCCGTTAGAATCTTTAAATACATGAAAGCATACTTAAATTTTCTTGCTTAGGTTGGATCTATGACTACGGATAACATTTGAATACAAATATATGGCCGATTTTTATGTACTTTACATATAAGTAACAAACGGTGCTCAACACTTTAAAGCCCTAAAGCACAAAAGTGATAAATCCCTAAACATAAAACTGAACATATGACAATCTTTAAAAAAAGGTAACATTATTGTAACACAATAGAAGGGATACAAACGATAGTAAGCCATCGTACGTTTTATGGCTTGAGAAGTATATCATAAAAGGTTTATATGCATATGCTGGTATAACAAATCAATGTGTGCATAAACCACAACTGCAAGGGTATATTAATCAATTCTTTGAAACAGAAAACTTCTGTATAGAATTTTTTGCTCATATCTTCTATATATACACACACATGGCATTTATATTAATAAATTATATTAATCACGGCAAATAATTTTTACAATAATGAAAAAATTAGCATTAGATTTGATATTTATGCTGAAAGCCTAGTTAAAAATTTAAAAACTTTAAATAGTCATTAAATATAGTATGTGTGCAGAAAGCTTTCTTACTATAGTAAATAATTCTAAGGTTAAGTATTCGTGAAACTAAACAAAAGTATGAGCTTCTCACCCATAAAATGTCCTTAACAGATAAGTATACCATCAATTTCTATTAAGTCCTCAACTGGAAACAGCAAAATGTCTGTTAAAATATGCCCTTTCAAAAAATAAAATGTTCTTGTTGGGTGTTTAGGCATTTTAAAGAAAAATTGTATTTAAAATTTATAAAATACAATAAATAAATGTAAGTGATACAGACTAATACATCTTTATCATCTTTTTCCGAGCATGACGATAACCAAGGGTGTGATGCAGCTCCTTCGATGATATTAGTGATAACAAATTCTTCCAGTAATGGAATTCTTAGATAAATTCAGTAATAATTTTAAACTATTTTATGCTATTGAAATCGTTTAATAAGTTTTGGACAATACATTACGTCTCTATAAAGTACCCTTACTCGGATAGTAATAGAGCTACTCCGCAGTAGCGCTGTTAAAGAACAAATTTATTGAAATGCTTTCAACAGTAACAGAAATTCGTAAATTAAATAAGGGTTTTTATGATATTTTAGGATTACCCTGCATTTATGCCCTTGATAGCATTCACGTAAAGTTTTCATCTCCTGGTGGCTACAATGTGAAGCTGTTTAGGATTTACAATTTTGTTAGTCAATTCCTAAGCTGTATATGATTCTACCTTAAAAATCTCCTAATAGTTCTTAAGTAGAATAGTTTAGTGTAAGAAAGTAAAATCTTAATGATTTTCTACCAGCAGTACATTTTCAAAATCAAATTTATAGGAACAATTACTTGGTGCTAGTTGGGAGTCTGGACAAAAGTTTTTTTAGTTAGGGTTATGTGGCATAGTTCATGTTAGAGCGAAGAATCGCTTAAAAGGGATAAAATAATTGCACGCAACAGCGTCGGTTTGATATTTAGAAAAGAATAATTTTTTGTCTTCAATTAGATATTTTCATTATAGTTCGAACCGTTGTTCCAATTACTGAGACATTACTGTTTTCGATAACTGGGACATGTCAATCATTGAATGTTATAAATACAAATAATACTCTTTCATTTAGAACGCTGCATTTAAGTATTGTGTAGTGTTTTATAGAGGTGTGTAGTAATAATACGCATCGATTTGAAATGGACTTGTACCATGTGGTGCTGCAAATCTTACTTTGAAACATTTACAAAAAGTTCCGTCGTTATTATATGAGGCACTCGTTTTAAAATTCGAACCCGTCTAATTCTAAGATTTTCAATTACAAACATCTGCCAGCGTGATTTTATAAGAAAACAAATAAATAGAAATTACCACTTGCATATAGAAATAGAATTTTTTTTGCGAGAAACCTCAAAAATATTAAGTAAAATTTACTGTTTAGTAAAATACTTGATTAATAAAAGCAAGAATGTGTGTTTTATGCATTAGGAAGCAGCCAGTGACCAGCTTCGTCCTTTTGATGCTCAGCAGACAAGCATAGCAACACTAGTGAAGAAACATAAATCCTGCGAAGCCTATATACAAATTTATCATAGTTTTAATGTACAGTATATTTTTGGAAACCTATCTATGAAATGTACAAGACACACATCCCTGCTTTTACTAGTTAAGTAAATTACTAATTAGTAAGCTTTACTTAATAGTTTTCACCTACAGAAAATGTATTTGTGTATACAAGGAGCAATTTCTATTTATATGTTTTATACATGTTCCCAATAGATTTATAAAGCCAATTTCAACTCTTGTAATTCTTTCATGGTTATACTGCTGTTAGTTAGCTTAAAATTTGAAGTTTATATGAAATTTATATTTCCTAACAACTGATTTAATTTTATGCTATTAAATGAATTTTCAAAATAATATCAATTGCAGCCTTATCATGCATTCATGCATTAGGCCACTTTGGTTAACAGTTTCCTATGCTTGCTTCATCATATCCTTTCGTAGATGGGATTCTAACGACATATTTTATATATATATATATATATATATATATATATATATAAAAGTATAATTTTTGACAAGTATTTTAATATATATTAAAAATTTTCTGCATCGGCTGAGGCTCGAATTCAGGACCTTGTGCTTACATGACACATACTCTAACCAACTGAGCTACCAACGCCTACAGATTTGATACCAGAAAATCTTGAATATGTACATAATGTCAATTCAAGGCGTAAGATAACTTTAACAGGCATTTTATACGAGGTAATCGATAAGCCTGCATGATTTGCAAGTTTCACCCCGACAACCTAACAAGCAGTATCTATTCAAAGATTAAAATTAGCAATTGCTAAAAATAATTTTTGAATAGACAATGCAGGTTAGGTTGTCGGTGTGAAACTTGAAAATCACACGGGTTAATCAATTACCTCGTATAAAAATGTCTATTAAAAATATCTAACACCCTGAATTGACATTATATACAAATTGGAGATTTTCTGCTATCAATTCTGTAGGCGTCGCTGGGTCAGTTGGTTAGAGCATGCGTCATATAAGCACAAGGTCTTGAGTTCTAGCCTCAGCCGATGCAGAAAATTTCTAATATGTACTAAAATACTTGTCAAAAGATTATACATTTAAAATAATTATCTCAAATAGATAAATTTAAAAAAAGTTAACTATATATATATATATATATTTAATTTAATTTTAAATGTATAGCTGCCGCTGCCGCTGCCTCTGCCGCTGCCGCTGCCGCCGCCACCGCCGCCGCCACCGCCGCCGCCACGGCCGCCACCACGACCACCGCGACCATCGCGACCACCGCGACCGGCACGACCACCACGACCACCACGACCACCACGACCACCACCACCACCACAGCCGCATTATGGGGATGTGGAAGAAATGACAGATATCGCAATGCTCTGTAGGATGGGTGGGGATTAATAATATTCAATTTATTCATGATGCGAAAGACAAGAAAAGTTTCAGGTCGAGATGGTGGCAAAGAAGTTATAATCCTGACTTATGTTTGATAGCTATAGATGGAGATTATCAAGCTTTTACTTGTCATAGACAAGTACTAAATGATTTTTCACATAGACAACTACGACCAACTTTGTTAAAGATTGGTCTCCAACTTCCTCTAGTTTCTTCATTGGAAAACCCTCGTTGGAATTTTCAAAAAGCAAATTGGAAGGGTTTTATGGATACTATTGATTCAAATATTAGATGGATAGATGCAGTATTCAGTAATTGTGATAAATTCGTTGGAGCAGATAAGACTTCTGCAAAGAAATTTATACCTAGATGTTTTCTTAAACAATATATTTCTGGCCGGTATGAAGAAACTAATAAACTTTATAACAAATATAAAATCAATCCAACCCAAGAAACTGCAGCTGAAATTTTAAATTCAATAGATAGGGAAAGAAAGGACAAGTAGAATAGTCCCATATGAATAATATGATTTTTACTCAAGCTAATCATAGTAGATGGAACCTACTGAAAAAGTTGGGGACAGCTACTAAGTCAAAAAATTTTGAAATTTAAATTTCTCCTAGGTCTGTAACAGCGAGATTGGTGAACGCCACGAATACTGTTAAAATACCTAAAGAAGAAGTTAGAAAAATGAGAAATTCTTTAAAGGTTTTGAGAAAGAGAATACGACCTTTTGAAGAAATACTTAGGCCTTTTATTTTAGGGGAATTGAATATTGCATTAACGTCCATTAAAACTAGAAAAGCTGCAGGTTTTGATGAAATCTACACAGAATTTGTTGAAACCCTGGGACATTATTCTTTAAATTTGTTAGTTATATTTTTTATATTTTGCTTTCAGCTAAATTGCTCAAAGTTCTTAAAAGGGCAAAAATGATTTCAATCTTAAAGCCTGGTGCAATAGAAGATGATTCAGCCAGTTATAGATCAATTGGTCTTCTATATGTTACTTATAAACTTCTAGAATGACTTTTGTACAATATGGTATATCTTGTCATTGAAAAATTATTACCTGTAGAATAAACAGGTTTTGGCAGTATAATAAAGTTGCTGAAATCAAGTTTCAGCATTGGTATTGGTATTGGTATTGTTATAAGTCTCTTTTGTTTGAAATAAACATTGGGATGGCTTCTTTAATAATTTATAACGGTTTCAATTTTTGGTTGAAACCAAACTTTAGCTTTCCAAATTTAGTTATTCATGAGTATCATTGTTATTGGGTTTTCATTAGGTTTTTATATATTCGTTTCAATTATTTAGAATTATTAAATTAGACAGTCTAGGAATAATTAAGCATTAAATACTGGTTAACACGTGCTGTGCCAACTGGTTATTGGCAACCAACTTACCTACGTAAAATCGTTTTCTTACTGCTTTTATGATTTTTTTAGGTTTATTTGTACTAACACACAGCTAATACCTGTTATACGTTCCTGTAAGTCATTTAAATCAAGGCACGAATCGGTTATTTTGAACTTTGCACATGATTTGACATAACAACAGTAGTAAAACACCGTAATGTATACTTATTTACTTGCTTGACTTGTATTTATTTGTCTAAATTGTTATTTATTGCGTAAAAGATATTTAAGATCAAATTTAGAATGGAACTATAATTATGTACTAGTACAATAATACCGATGTAGTCGGCGATTATTATACCTTTCAATGTAAGCATTACTGTCATTTACTTGAGTTTATCACATATGTTTGTTGTGCAAGGCAACTAAAATTCATTAATACGTCCTGGCTGCCAAATTTCAACTATTTTTATTTACTTTCAAGATGTGGCAGATTTTTGGAATTTTTCTGGCACTCTCTAGCTAAGGCTTATCAAAGCAATTATTCTTAGAACCCCTATCTTGAGAAAAATTGAAGCTATCCATCATTATAAGTAATAATAAGAAATATTTTACAATTGATCAGCTAAAATTAGGAGCACGTTTTAAGAACAAATGCAGTACTGTTTCATAAAACTAGGAACTTACACATGTATGTACCATTACATTAAAAGTGAAGCATATTAATAGTTTTGGAAAAGACAGTAATTAATATATTTTGTTGAATAGCATTACACGATACGTATTTGTTTTGAAATGCATTGATGATATTTAATCAATTATTTTTCAACTTTTCTTGTTTTACTATTTGAAAATTACTTACTGCTTATGAATTTTTATTTACGCTTATGAAATTTAAGTTACCTTTCCGAAATTAATTTTACTTTATCCCATTTTGCTAAAATGAAAGTTTTTTCAAATAGAATTTACATTCTTTGAATTTAAATCGAAAATTTTCTGCAAATAAAAGCAGTTTTCTGAAACTGGAGATCATATATTAATAAATTGAAGGTAAATTAGAATTAATTAAACACTGTAATTTTGAATAAGTCAGAGATATGTCCAGATCTATCGCGAGTAGGTATTCTTTACACCAATATTTAAACTTTGGATAATAAATTTATTTTAATTAATTTAAATAATTGCGTTTCCGAATTGTCAACTAATTTTTTTGCTGGGTAATGTAATAGTTTTATTTTTATATGATTTACAGACAATTTTGCAAAAGAAACTTGTATAATATTTAAAAAGAAGTTATTTTTTCTTATGTATCGCATATGATAACACCGAGATTTTTATTGAATATATATATATCTTTATTCTAAATACTCACAATTTTTTCCATAATGAATGTATCAATAAAATTATTTGCTTTTAATTAAACATTTTTCAATTAACTACATTTCTAAAAATAATTGGATGAGCAATAAAAATATTACTAAATGGCCACTGCAATACTGCTATTAATGTACACGTGTATACAGTAATAGTACACTATTTATGCGTTATTGGAAATATTTGTCAACCACGTTGTTACAGTGTCATTAATACAAGCTTTCTTAAAGTCTACTATAAAATAACTTGAATAAGTACTACTTCCGAAAACAAGTCACAACAATGTAACTAAGAAGAAACGTTAAGCGTAACTAGACGGCGTAAGGTGGGCAGTGTTACACTAATCCACAAGTATTCAGAGAAAACCGCACACTGTAATGTTTCTATAACCAGGCTGATTAAACGTAATTCAAAAAGCAACTCGACAGTTACAAAACCTGGGACACTCTTAACCATAAGTTAACTTATAGTAACGTACTTTTTAACGATTTCTTTAGGTCATTTACTTTTTACAGTTACTATATTATTATTGTTATTGTTATTGTTGCCTGAGGCAACAATATAACTCAAAAGTTAGCTCAATCAAGCTGGGGGGCGAATGTAGAAACACTAAGTACTGCTGGTTTGACATTAGTTATTTCCACTGCAGTATATTGCTGCCCACGATGGATGAATTCAGCTTGTGTAGGAAAAATTAATGCTCAGTTAAATACAACCATGAGGATTATTCTAGGAACACTTAAATCAACACGTACTCAATGACTGCAAGTTCTGTCCAACATTGTTCCTCCACATATTCGTTGAAAGACTGCTATTAAAAGAGATTGTGATAAATATATCAATTCACATAAACCTATTTGGCGTAAAAACTTCTTATTAGAAGATTTTCCACAAAACAAGACTTGGAAACAAGAATTGTCTTCCACTGACGTTTTTAAGCACAAATTTATAGAATACCTTAGTAAAACTGTACCTAGATTTGATTTACCAAGAAAAATTTGGTGTAAATTAAATCGCATTAGAACAGGTCATGCCTGATTTAATTTTGTTACACCGCTGGAATGCAGTACCTAGTCCAGAATATGATTGTAAAAAGGGAATTGAAACAGTAGATCATATTGTAAACGATTACCATTTTACTAAGTTTGATTACGGAATTATTGGTATCCATAACCTTATACCAGAGTACATTAACCGGTTACATAATACGAAAGTCTTATAATTTCATCTACTATTAAAATAATAAGTATTCACTGTTCACTTTCAAATCAGTTTATTCAAAAACCGCGAATCCAATGTTTCTGTAATTTTTAAAGCTTATCAACAAGGCATTTGTTGTTATAATTGAGAAGTTTCGTTTTGTTACCTTACGCCATTTCGTAAATGTTATACGTTTTTTACAAAAAAGTACAATAATTTGACGTGTTCTCAGAATCCTTATCTTAAAAAGTTTATAACTTTGTTATTAGTAAACAAAATTTAACAAAATTGAAATAGTACATAGCTCAAACCTTGTAAAATAGACTGTCTACATTAAAGTTTAGGAAGTACTTGTAGCTTCTCTACTTTTTACAAAAATGGTAAATTCGCCGCAATCCGTTATTTATGATAGAAATTGAAAATTTCTTTTTTTATAAGATGTACTAACATTATTTGAATAAAGGTTAATTGGTTTTAACACATTATTAAAAGTTATCTTATAATTGAAAGTGAAAAATTTTGAAAAAGATGCAAATAACTGTTGTCGATGTGTTAATTCGTAGCTAACTGCTTTGAATGTCATTCTTAGGTAAGCCGAAAACATGTTTCTGTTATAAGAAATTTTTCTTTGCGTAATATTGTAAATAGATTTTGATGGTTTCAATAATACCAACCGGTTTTGTTGGTAAATATTGTTCAATTTAATAGATATTGTAAAAGGAAATCTATTGTGTTAACGATTTAGCTTTGTTTATAAAACAAATCCGATTTTAAGTAAAAGAGCATAGCGCTACACAGTGTATTGTAAAGCGAGAATGTTACTTTTTCTAAAATTTAAAGAAAATGTCTCAAGACATGTCCGCACAATTTAAAAAAAGTTTTATCGAAAATGAAAGAGTATTTCGAAATGGAAAAAAGGCTTGGCATAAATAATATTAATCTTCAACAAGTTACAAAGCGAACAGAGGAATGTTTGACAATTAGCTAACGCACTGTTCGAAGGATTTCTCGTGAACAAAGGATTTCTGGTACTGTTACAGCAATTAAACCGAGAAGTGGTAGGCCTAAGGTAGAAAATGATGATTTCATGAAAGGCATTATAAGAAGTCAAATATTCCTTTTTTATATGGAAAAAAAATTTTCAACCGTAAAGGAATTGAATCAAAGGATGAAAGACGATAATCCTAACCTTCCTCAAGTTTCTAGTTTTACGATAAACAAATGGGCAAGAGAAATTAGCTTTATCTATAAAAAACTAGAAAGTAAACCGACACCTATGGAGAAGAATAGTATAGCTGCTCAACGAGTGGACTACTTAGCCACGATCAAAAGATACAGAAACGCAGGTTGGAATATATTTTATACTGATGAAACATGGTGCCGCGTAAATCACTCTAAAAAATTTGGTTGGTAGAAATCGTTACACCAAAAATTTGAGATAGCTTTGATCATTACAGGGGAACCATTCCAGGAGTTAATGGGTCCAGAGGTCAAATCAAACGTCCGCGTGGGGCAGGACAAAGAATTATTAATTTAGATATAGGTAATGAAAACCGATTTTTACCAGATTGTTTGAAATGCTTCATTGGTAAAGAAGGGTCAGACGATTACCATGATGAAATGATTAGACAGTATTATGAAGAATGGTTTAGGCATGTACTAACTGTGGTTCCCGCGAAATCAGTAATTGTTCTTGAGCAAACTCCTGATCATACAACGTTAGATCCAGACTTCCGCAATTCTACATCATGGAGGAATGTAAGAAAAATGGAATGGCTAATAAACAGAAAGGTACCTTTGCGCGAAGGGATTATTAAATTTAACAACTTAACGACACCTGTACTGATAGAACCATCCCGCACATGGGCGTATGTTAAAAATATGGTAGCCAAGTCTAACACGACATTTAAAATAAAAGATGTTTTGGAACATTGTCGATCAACCATGCAAAGTATACCAAAAGAGGTTTGGGCTAATTGTGTTAATCATGCTATCAAAACTGAAGAAAAGTATAAGGCGAAGGAAAGTATCATTGATATCTCTGTAGGATCATTAATGTGCAAGATGAGGATGATACTGATGAGGGAGGTGGTAAAGGTACTGACACTGAAGTCAATGAAGACGATGAAGAAAATGTTTGTATGTAACTGCTATTGGAATAGAACACTTATTATTTATTAACCTTTCGTGGGTTGGGCTACGGTCTCACAATCTTACAATTGAATATAAATAATACTTATTGCTTATACTACAATCTTGATAAAGAACCGAATCGAAGTATTGTACTTTTTAATGTAGTTTTAAAACGGTTTACTATAAATTATAAAAACCTATACATATGTTCTAAGTATATTTTTGTTACTAGCAATTGCTAATTTTTAATATAATTATTATATATATATATATATATATATATATATATATATATAT
>JAHWXV010019818.1:0-10344 GCA_024586415.1 Phrixothrix hirtus | reverse complement strand
CCTAATTCCGGTTAATAAAATAAACTGAGATTACTTGCTTATGACCGGCAGGACAGGTGTCAAGAAACTTTGCTGTCCCATAGTTGTTTATTGGTTCAATGGATAGGACCTTCTTATTTCAATTCCGATCGTAGCCCAAGCTATTTATGTTAATCTCTTTTATCGCGTGATGTCGCCACTACTAGAATCTGACGTCAGCTGTTTGGGTCACGTGTCCCAGTACCGTTTTAATGTACTAATTATTAATATTTCCTAATGATTGTACCCAAATCCAACGGTACCTCTAACTAACGGCCCTTACTTGGGCAATTCCATTATAAACAACAGAAGAAATAATATTCACAAAACAACGTTTGCACTTAATAGAAACCGTTTAGGTTCTTATTTTGAACTCAATTAAGCTTTATACGGGAATTAAATCAATTTTCAACCTGTGCACTCAAAGCACATCATGGCGGAATGTGTCATCCCAACCGGAAAACGTCTAACGGTAAAATTAATTTCATTCGCATAGAATGCTCGAATCATGACGGACAACTGGAGATTCTATTCGGCCATATTATTTAACTTAAATGAAAATGTTACAAACCACCTACTGCTACACAGGAAATATTAATTATATTAATGGAATTGAAAGAATTAAAGGCACTAATCCTAAACACTACTTGCACAAAATTACTTTTATTGACAAGTAAATTTAACCTTGCGATCATAGAGAAACATCACCTAGAATGAAAAATGTTATATACAAAGTTTATCACAAATTATTGGTACGTTCGTCAGGACGTAACAACTTAACAAGACAAGATTCTTAGTAAAACTAAAACTAAAGAAATTTAAACTGTGATTTATACAGAAAGCAGAATTCAGGAAAACTCTAGAATAGTAAGGAACAAAATTAGTCATAATGCTGATGCAATAAATTTCAATGCCATGATTACATCACCTATCTTGTTTTATGGAACCATCTGGATTGTTCTGGAATGTTCTATAGAATTTTTATTATTTCTAATTACAACATGCTATATTTATGGAAGCTTTAACCGTTATGACTCATAATAAACTATGATTTTTGAGCACACTTGTTATACAGTTTACTCAAAAAATATAATTAATTTTGTTAAACATGCATTATTCATTAAACTATTTTATCTCCCTTAAAACTAACCTAAAAGGAATCTTAAAATGATATAAAGGATACTAGTAGGATACATTTTTATACCGGGTGTCCCAGAAAGAGATTTATAAACTATGGCTGCAGACAGAATTAAATAAAATAAAAATAAACATTTATTGTTCTGCAAACGCTTCGTTTCCGAGTTGTAAAAATATTTCATAAATCCATTTTTTTTAATATCTTGAAAACGTTTTGACACATTGCATTGAAACTTGGTGTGTGCTGTTATAACAGTAAAGGACATTTTTTAAGTGAAAATGAAAACTTTCTGTAATCAGTGACGTGCATATTAGCATGTCCAGAAATGTTTTTACGAAAAAATTGTTTATCTAGTTAAGTTATTCATCAATTATAAGTAAAAATTTTCACTTGACTTTTGTCAAAGTTCAATATAAGCTTAATTATTACAGACACGGAAAATATGCAAGGAGAAAAATTGTAGGCATAATTTAAAATTAAAAATTATACAGGATGATTCTTAAAATCAAGACAAATCAAACTTGCATTTTTTTAAATGGGAGATTCTATATATTATTATATTTTTGAAGTCTCCTTAATATAGCTATTTTTTGACAACATATTAATAGTCCATGCTATGTTACTTTTAAAGTTATGGCCGTATTGATCATAAATCAGTGTTAACTATAACACCCTGTATCTAATTAGACGTGACATTAGAATCGTTTCATTACTGAAGAATAGTAAGTGCTGTAATTTATAGTCTAGTTTTTATTGTTATAAAATCGCTAGTTTATATACGGTGTATTGAAATTCATATATAATTTTCTTGTTTTTTCAAATGGAGAACCTTGTATATTATGCCGGAAAATTAATGCGATATCGCGCTCCTTGAGTTTCATTGAGCATTCTCTACATCTAAATGCAGCATTTTGTTAATATTATAGCCTGTTAAGCAGCTACAATTTTCCGTATTGAATTTGAACTTTAACACACTAATTAATTAATATAATTTAGGCGTAGTGGAGGTCGCCATTCTTTGAACTATAAGTAATATTTACAACAAAACTAATGTTTATTGTTGAATAAATGTGCGTTTTACAATTTAATCTTTTGTTTGAAATGTATGTATTTAAGTTGCAATGCTAATTTCAGAGTGTATCAGGTTAAATATCGCAAAAATAGTGAGTATTTAGCGAATTAAAGAAATCAATTTATTAATTTGTGTAAGCAACATTTAATACCAAATCGATTCAATATTATGTCAATTTCATCAAGCTTTTCACAATTGCCTATCGAGGTAAAAATATAATAAAATTTTAACTGTGACATTCTCGATGGCGTCCGTCCCTTATTAACTCCGCTTACAGATTTTAAATGTTTAATTTCCAAACATTAGGTATTTAAGTATTGAACGAACTGGTTCGTCTCTACTGATTAAGTTTTGGGCGCTTTTATGTGAAGATAACATAGTAGTTCACAATACCAATGTAGTTACGTTTTAACGTATTCCTTTGTATTATGATAAATCGTAAGGGCTAAATGTTACCGTAATACGTTATTCGTTGGATACAAGGTTTTAATATTTTTTAAATACGAAATTTGTGTTCATCTATAAAAAATATGTAAAAAATGTAGTTTTTCAAGTGTTTTTCTCCGATAGCCAATTTTTATCAAGAGAATTGGACATTAAGAAAAAAATTACACCATAGACAACAGTTCGCGGACGGAAGATTGTTTATAAACCAAAATGCTCCAAAAAGTTTTGGTTTTGTTCATTATATCTAGGTGTATTATTTAGTGGCAGCGACGGTTTAATTGATTTATTAAGTAAGTGGTTAATCGAGCAATTTATTTATTTTGAGTTAGAGGTCATCAGTCGCCAAACTTCATTAGTAAAGTAGCAAAAATCTCTGTAGCTTGGGAATGTTAACATGAGTATTTATTATGTACCTTTTATCTGTTAAGAGTTTTTTACTATGTGAAAGCTTTGTATGGTCTTGAACAAATAACAATGCCAGTATAAACCTTTTTTATTAAAATAGAATAAACATTAAAACATAGTATACATATACACTTAATATAAATAGAATTGACTAAAAGTAAAAAAATTATATTAATGAAATCAAAAAATTATCAATTATCGTTTTGATGCTATAAATTTATAAGTATGGTGTTTGTTTCGTCGCTTAATTAGGTGTAATTATTTAATAATTAATACTGGTAGCGTACAATAAATTTCTAAGGATTAGAATAGTAAACTCAGGTAGCTGAAACATTTGTTTAAAAAGCATCAATGAACTCTGAAAACGAATATTTACTTAACTGTAAACACGTACATTTCCTTTTATTTATATACCAGGTTAGCCAAAAGTCTGGAAATGGTTAACTATCTCTGTTATCACCAGATATAAAAATTTGAAAATTTTATACCAGTCAGTAGCTATAAAATGTCCATATTTTGCAATCATCAAATCAGTATTTTCCTTTCCAGTTTTCCCATGAATGCTATAAACTTTATAATTTTAATTGGGACACCCTGTATATTTTTAGATTTTTAGATAGAGAAGTTGTTTCTGACTATAAAAAGTAAGACGTGATAACATTATTTTTAACACCAAATAAATAAAAATTAACTAACTTATGAAAATTATCAATAAATCTAGTTCTAAAAAAATTGAATTTAAATTAAGTGGTACAGGTGTTCACCAGTTTTTAAACAATGTGTTCCCAAATAGGTGGATTGACAAGAGAGAATTTGTAAAATGGTCGCCATCTGCCGAAGGGCTTCAATATGAATAATTTAAATTCAGTTTTCATAATTTAGTTAATTTTTATTTATTTGACGTTGAAAATAATGTTATCGCGTCTTATCTTTTTATAACCAGAAAAATCTTCTCTATCTAAAAATATAAAAAATATACGGTGTCCATTTAACATTATAAAGTTTATACCATTTTCGGGAAAACCGGAAACGGAACTACTGTTCTGATTGCAAAATATAATATTTTATAGCCACTGACTGGTATAAAATTTCAAATTTTTATATCAAGTAGTAACAGATAATTGACCGTTTCCAGACTTTTGGTTAATCTGATATGTGGGATTAAAAATCAAATTTAAAGATAACAAATTCAATTTATTTATTTAAAACATTAAAAGAAATCAGAAATCAGTTACATAAAATAAAACAATCAGGAGTTTCAGGCTCTGTGCACTTTAGTGATTTTAATTAAAACATGAAATTTTTTAAATAAATCAAATAAAGATAAATATACAAACTTTCAATTCAATAAATGCCTTTGTAAGACTTGCAATTCACCCACTGTATTTAACTGTTACTTTGAACTTCACTTACTTTAATTTTCAGTGTAATTGTTATCTTCGATTTTACTTAATTTTCGTCGTCGCAACAAGGAATTTTTCTGCGTTGGATTTCACTTGAAATGTAATTATTTGAAATTACCTTCAAATAGGCCGTCGGCTTGTATTTGTGGGTTTCTTCAACTTGGAGAAGGTCTAAGTAGAACTCCCCTATATTTTTTAATTGATTATGCGAGAACTGTTTTTCAGTTGCTTCCGTTATTCGTTCGTAGCACTACTTTTGCACTTGGAACTGGATACCAAAGGGTTGGTCGACACCAAAAAACTTATTACTAAAGGACTTGTCGCCACCAAAATACTTCGAACTTATAGAACTTAACCTTATACAGCCTTTGGCGTTTCTATGTTAATAGATTTGTCACTTGTGTCTTAAAACTGTTTCTATTTCACTACACTCGTTTCTGAAGGCGTTATTTGTCAAGTCTTGTTAAACTATCTATTTTATAAAATACACTACGTCGGTTTTCTGTATATGACTATTTGAATGGCTCTTAAGATTTAGATTAATATATGTGTGTAACCAAGAAAACGGTTTTCCTGTCTGTATTTTAGTTTACAAATTCTTTTGAAATGTATGCAATTGTTCATTTATAATTGCAGTTTTAAGGAAATATTTTTATAATAGTAAAATATTTGCTTATATTAATTACAAATTTATTTAAAGTTTTAATTAATGTGCAATGAACAATGGATTTCAAATCGGACAGTGAAAATGTTTATTTACGGTTATTTTACTTTTACTTAAGCTTAAAATGGTTTTGTCTAAAGAAAGGTAAGGTATTTAATTCTACCAGAATATGAATGGAATATTTGTAAAGATGAATAGTAGAAATTGTGTACCTTTATTTAGCTAAATACAATAAATGCAATTTGTTATAAAGTTAAGCTTGATTCTCTTTTAATCTATTGCGTCAAATACCACTCCCAGATACGGAACTAATCTTTTTCTGTTCTTCAGCATGAATTTTTCTACTGTGATGGATTTCCACGGACGTAAGTGTAATAATCAACTTGCATTCTTGCTTCCCTAATTCAATCAATATCGATGCATTATTCACCGAGTCTTTTGCTATTTGAACTAATCACTGTAACTAGGCGATATCTACGCATCGGTTCTCGTAGATCAGGAAAAAACCCTGATTTTTCTGTTTTCTTGGGTTTATATAACTTTAAATTTGGTTTTTGGTTAATCGATTCTCACGGATTACTCTACTTTACATAAATCGTGTCAATTTACGAATTCCTAGCATTAAAACTTAACCTAGGTTTCTATTTGCGACAAATTTGGTAAATCTCCAGCTTACTTTAAAGTCTACAATCTATTGAGATGGTCACATATCCGTACGACTCCTTCTTTGTTCTAGCAAACCTCCCGCCTTGTTTAATTTTTACAATCTAGCAAGGGATGGTGCGAATTATTAATTTTTGTATTGATGGCATTATCAGTATGTCTTAGAAATATTTATCACTAAACAGGGCGTCCACTTTTTAGCAACGTGCCGAAGTTGTATTTTTTAAATTATTCTACTGAACATTTGTCTGTTGTTTAGTTATTTATTGTATCCCTAAAAACACTCAAATTTAGTGACCCATAACTCCTATATTTTAAAAGATTTAAAATTATGATTCTAATTAGTATGCAAGTGTTGGTATTTCTATTAATTTATACATAGTGTTCTAAAACGTAAATTAGACTTTATCAAACATTTTAAATAGAACACCCTGTAGATTCTTATATTTTTGAATTGACATTTTATATAAGCTTTTATTTAATATCTAATTTATAGCGTTTTTTTTGTAAATAATATAATTGTGATTCTCTTTTAGAAAATAAAATTTGTTTTATCTGAAGCTAACGCTGTAATTGTAAAAAAATGTAATGGTCAAGATTAAATGTGGATTATTGCTTAAAGCGTTAAGTCGACTAGCCCTGCAATAGAAAATAAGGAGTGCGAACTGGTATGTAACAGAGGTTGTGTTTTTGAGCACCAGATTTGTTAATTTAATAAGACAGATGTTAAAGAAATAAGGATAAAGTTCTATAAAGCACAATTCAAATTCCTCCTTCTGCCTGGAAACACTATCGAAAACTAAAGCTTTATATCAATTCGTGTAATTAAAATGTTGCTTTAACAATAAGTTGCTGGATATGATAAATGTAAGAATAATATTTGAATTTAGATACCAACTCGCAATTAAGCATTAGCCTCGGATGGTCATCTTTGACCAATCGCTTCTTTATCGCATCACCTAGGTACAGTGTCGAACCAAAAGTCCATACCCACCCTAAGGTTAAAACTGGTTTACGCTCTGTAAGCTTATCGATATCAGCACACTTCACTTTTAAAATAGGCAGAGTTACTAGAATACGTACTTGTATAACAATCACAGGCTGTATTTGGTAGAAAGTAATAATTACAGAAGGATTGGTAATCAATTAGCTCAAAGTTTATTTATCTGCTGAATGCAGAAATTGTGGAGGTTTACGCATTATGAATTATTTATTTGTATTGTAAAATATTTTTTATTGACATTTGATTCCAAAATTAATTTCATGACTGGTCTTATTCTGTACGGTTAGAATATTATTTTCTTACTAATATTGTAGTGGTAATAGGGGGTGTTTTCTTGTAGATTGAATATTTTTCCAATTTTACAATATTACGTCATCTGATTACTCATCGGAAATTTTTAAGGGTGCTATACAGAAATAAAATAACAAAATTCTTATATCTCTGTTACTTTTGAACCCATTTTTATGACAATTCCTGACGACATCTCTTAATTATTTGAACATTTTTTTACCTCTTTATTGTCTTAAAAATCTATAGATGTAGCATTTAAAATTGTTTAAAAATGTGCAGCTTTAAATTTGTTAACTAAGCATTTTCTCTCATTTAGAATTATCAAAAACGAGTCGTTTAGGATTTACTAGTCTAGGCAAGTGCGAATAAAACTTTTTACCGTTTTACTATATCAGAGACTTCTAAAATAAAATTCTTTCTTCTATCGACGTGAAATAAAAAGCATGCTGTGAATTACAGGCTGACCAAAATTTGATGTTTTATAAGGAGCCTCGAAAACTAGGCTATTAAGAACAGATCGAATTTTTAACGATTTGAAAAATATATTTCTGTTATTTAGGAAGTTCGACAAAACTATTTACACATTTTAAAAGTATTTTTTAAGACAAATAAGTTTAGAGATTTTACATATCACTGTTTATAACATGAACTGTTGTTTTTTAAATATAAACTGAAGTGGAATGTTAACATATTTTAATACAGCTATTTTCACTCATTTCAATGATCAATAATAAGTGTGGTCGGAATAGAATATATAGAACCTATGTTAGCTTCGTCCTATACATCTAATTATTCAAAGTATTTATTTATTAATACTGACAATAACATTCAATTCCATCGCAATTTGAGAAATATTGAAATCCCTGCATGAAGCATAATTATTCAGGCTCTTATATTGTCATCAACATTTGCTTGTCTTTTAAACTAATAGAACTTGTGATGCAAACCGCCCGTAATAAAATTGTCAAGTCCGACTATAATTTACGATCTTTCTCTATTTCAAATTTAACACAGTACACAAACAAAAAACAGTCATAATAAGATCGGATGACATGATCAAAAAAGTATAGATTCTAATTTTAATTATTTTAACAATTTAAATTTCTTTGCACAGATTAAACTATGAATATTTATAGTTGTAAATAACAACGTTTTTATTAATTACTGACCAAGTTAGTCGATACTTGACTATTTAGTCTTAATAATAATAAATATCTTTTGTGGGTATATCAATTAATTTTACAGTTTAGAAAAATACATAGCACACATGTATTGAATAAAATCTTAGTCAAGTTATATTTTGTTTTATAAAACCTATAACATAAAATGTGTTTATTCGACCAAATGTAGTTGGATACTGAATACTAAATTTAGCTCTAGCAAACACACCTTCAAATGTTTACGATGCTTTGAGTGGTCGTAGCAGTCCAAGCAACTTTGCTGGCTAAATGTGTATGGACTTTTGGTGCTTGGCTGTACCTATGCGATGACGTAAGGCTGGAAGCTGGAATCATATGATAATATTAAAAATTTTAAACAAAGTCAAGACGAATTTCGTTACTAGAAGAAAAATTTGATTAAGATACATTCTATGCAGAAATATTAAATCTGCTCACGAGCAGCCTTTTTAGAATAACATTTAAATTATTCAATCTCTTAGTTATACGATGGGTTAGGTAAATCATTGCTATAATTCAATGGTTTAAATAAGACAACAAACAGTTGTTTAATTAAAGCATTATTATAAAAAAAATTTAATTAATTCCTGAATGATAAATAAATTGGTTAATATAATTTTGTGCCGAAATAAAAAATATAATGAAATAAAATTCCATTATTAAAATTTAAATTTAGTCTCTTTTCCCAATTTTGTAATGCCAAATAAACTTTAACTTGACAATAATACGCGTGTCGATATTCTCTGAAAAGGCGACGACTTATGCTTCATCCGGGAATGGAATTTTTTTTACAACTCTTGTTGTAGTGCACCTAACAATAATTGTATAACGCCAATGCGCAAACGCATACAATAATAGGAATGTTGGACTGTTAAAGGGAACAAAAAAAATAACACATCAAAGCATACACTTACATGAGTTCAATATTGTTATTTTGTCAACTAATTGTTGTAACTTTCCGAATCAAACAAGAATCAATCACTCAATCCAAGAACATATCAAGTAATTCAGGCTTGTACGCAAGGGGGTCGACGACCACCCATATTTTGTCAAGGCCCACTATTTTGGGTTAAATTTAGAAATATTATATATTAGTAATTTTTAGTACAGCTTTCTGCTATTTTAAAAAAGAATACGTGAAACGTTGACTTTATGTCAAAACTTGACCCCTCCCCCAAGAAAAATGTCTGCGTACGACCCTGTAATTAATTCCGTTTCAATCCTTGTCATGCCTACCAGTAGAATCATCACATCAAAATTAACAATTAATTCAAAATAATTTCCCAAAACAATTTTAACACGTAATAACTTTAATTACAGACTTCATAACGAACAGTTATGAAATTTAAAATCAAGAAATCTAAGCAAATAACAACGATATGATTAGTTCAATCGTGCAAAACAAAATGAAGTTATCCGCGTATGCATTAAATTCTTAGTTATTTCCGATGCAGAAATTCAATCAATTATTCGGTTTAATTTTTAGGATCTTTGATATAATACTTAAAGTTCTATGATGTAAATTATTTAATATCAGTTTATGTTTATATAAAAAGAATAATATGCAACCTTAGTTACATCAAAATTATGGGTTTCAAGCGATATTGATACAAACAAGTAAATAATTTTTAAACGAAAAAAACATCAACTATTAATTAACCCATAGCTGTACTATTAATAGTAATAAATTATATTTTGCAATGGGAAAACAAATTTTAAACTAGGAAAGTAACTATGTTACAGGGTTTGTCATTAAAGCTATTGGATTACATTTTTTCGGTAAAATTTATTAATAAACAAGAATGACAATGACTATGAAAACATAATACCTTCGAACGTTGATGTGCAACAATAGCCGTTTAGGATAATTAAACCGTTCCACTGTCAAACGCCTTCTTAATTTGTATCACCCTATACAATAGATGAAATTAATTAATTATACGTTTGGATAAATGATAGCTGTTAACCTTTTTGAATGCACCCCGTATGCTTTTGTAATTTTTAACCTTGAATAATATCGTTTAGAATCGTAATATAAAGTGAATCAATTTGTGAAATTTCA
>JAHWXV010019782.1:0-10995 GCA_024586415.1 Phrixothrix hirtus | reverse complement strand
AGAAACAATAACAATTAAAGTAAATAAAGCAGGAAACCATTACTAAGGGAAACAAGTTAAAAAATAAATAAATAAATCATTAAACATGATTGATATTTATCAATTTAAAAATATTGGTATAAATGGACTAACAAAGGAACTATCAATTTTGGTGTTAATACAATTTTTAGTAATTTTGACTGCAACATTTTCTAAAATAACCTTTTTGTATAATTACTTTCTTTAAAGATAGTATTGACAAGATCAAGATTTATATTATGTTTGGTCTGATTACAATGACTAGCTAAAGCACAGCTTTGGGGTTTTATAGCAATATATATATATATATATATATCCCTTAAATATTTAAACGGCAAGGTAGATCGCAATCCGTACAAATTCAAATACTAGTGATTATTTAAAAAAATATATATTAATTGATAGCAAAACGTTATTATTTTAAATAGTTTATAAATGTCATGGTAAGTATTAAGTAACTAAAAAGTTCAATTTTTACTATAAAGTGAATGAATTTTAATCTTGAGCGATTTTTAAGTATCTTTTTTGGCATTTTAAAACTTTTTTATGGATTTCTATTTTAGTGAAATGCGGACTGGTTACTGTATCGCAGTGGTTTTGTTCGGTAACTGAAATACATAATGATGGTTACATTATTTCCATTATTTACCAATGAGCTTTTTAGATTAATAGTTATCATTATGTAAGAAGGTCGCAACTAGTCACAGTCATTGATTGTAGAATTGAGTTCTGGTCTAAGAAACAAGAAATAAAGTAACTACTTGCAGGGTCAGATGTATATCTTTTCATTCATTAAGTTAACAATAAATGAAATTACCTAATTATCACTTAAAATAAAGAAATTTAAGGTAATACATAAGTACGTTGAATATTTTAAATCGAAGGTACTGATTTTATAACAACATGAGACTAGTAAACGTTTATAATTAAGTAAATGACTACGGTTTCACTAATTTATCTGCACAATTTAAGATTCTTTAATTTATTAAAATCTCAATTTGAAAAATGAAACTATTTACATTACATTCAAGTTTCAGTCCGATAAAGTGATCGTTATTAATCAACTGTTATTGACTAAAATTGAAAGTTTACTTTATGAAGTAGTTTCCAACGTTTTTCAATTTTAGTCCATGGTCAGACAACAACTACCGATAATATTACGTATGCACGTAGGTGCGCAGGATAGGGTGGGCAGGACGTGTACTTTTATACAAGAATAGAACTACTACTTTAACAGTAAAATCACGTTAAAATAAATAAGTAACGTGTGCAGTACATTTCTCCGTACGTATGGAAAAAAATAACAACGAGAAAGAGATATTAGCAATTCTATCAAATTTTGCGTGCTAAATTTGAATTTTAATTAATTCAATGTTAATCAGTCGTTTAAGCGGAGCCGAGCATCCTAAATTTGATCAACGCTAGACGTTATTGAGTTATGAATTAATACATCCAAATTTGCTGCTCTGCATTAGTGTCAAATTTTGGAAGAACAAGTGTAAGAATGTTCATCAATATTAAATTAAAACTATTTCATAATGGAAAATTTACGTTCAAAAGAACCAAGTTAATCTCTGAAGCTGTTAGTGTATGCTGAAGCACCAAATTATAAGGGGATGATTAATATGAAACTGGTCGGACCTTTAGAACATCTTTATTAATAAATAATTAGATTTTAGAATATATCGTTTATGCCATGGTGCAAAAATCCCTATACAGTATTTTGTGTTACGCTGGCCAGAACCGCCAGTGATTCAGATTTAATCTCTCCTACGGTCTCGAAACGTTGCCTCTTGGGGTTCAGTTTCATTTTTTGAAGCAAATAAAGTCAGAGGGAGTAAATCCAATCAGTAGGGAGGGTGTAGAACAACATGCATAGGTTAGGATCCCTAACATTCAATCTATGAGAGCGCTAAAATTCTGGAACTTTCGATGAACGACAAACGCTTTACGACATTGCAATAGAAACCAGCATTAATAGTCTGTCGATAGGGAACAACTCTGAGGTACATAAGACCCTTCACATCAAAGAAAACTATCAATATCCACTTGTACCTTCTTGGGACGTGCTGAGTTCGGATTGTTCCACTGCAACGACTGGTGCTTTATCTCAGTGTCATACCCACAACCCAAGTTGATTACCTGTAATTATCCTCGAAATGGCCTGTTGACAAAGATCTTAGCAGATGTTGACCCGAATTCCGCCTGGTCAACGTCAACAACTCGGCGACACAGTTAGTCGTAATGTGATGCATGTACAAATTTCCAGTTAAAATTCGTTACACTGTTCAAAATGACATTCCAAACAAGTCATACACTTCTCTGATTGTCAGGAGTCCATTAATTTCAACAACTTCAGTTACATTTTCAACTTTTGTGCTGGGTGCTGCAGTTACCCATCATTTTCATTAAAATATTTTTAAAATGCCAATACCACCCATAACATCGGTTCGATTTATGGTTTCATCACCGTACACCTGACAAAGTATTGAAAGAGAATGTATTAAGCGCATTTAATTCAAGCACAATGTACAAAGTTAAATGAACGGAGAGCCCAGATGATCGAAGAGGAATTGAAGATCTTCAAACTCACCATATGAAAATAAAAAAGGCGTAAACAGGCCCATCTTAGAATTATTAAGTTAACTCCTGAATATATACAACCAAACACGATGGAAAGGAAGAAAACATCTATTGAATCAGAAGAAGAGGCTGTATCAACTGATAATTCTCTAAATATGGACGAAGAAGAGATGATTAGTTAAGTCAGTACTCAAACCATCCTTATACAAACGATACAGAGGACTCATTCCCGCTGAAAATCTCTCAAAAAATAAACAATAAATTGTAAGTGCGTCTGAATTTCTTGCAACATGTGGCATTCATTTGGAAACTCCCGGTATATATATTTAAGTGAAATAATAGTAAAACATAATTGGTGAATTACCAGTACCATTTTTAGGTCAAAATCTTTAAATTTTGCAAATCCATTATTAACAACATTTATCAATATCCAAAAATCCCAGTTCACGCTTTGTAAAACATAGGGGCCTTTTCTTAACAATAATGTAACATCAGTTCTTCCGTGAGAATGCCTATTCTTCTAAAAATAAATGTTAACCACTAATCCCCTCCCTCCTGCAATTTTGAGAAGAAAACTTCAATTAACAAGCAGTAGAGTCTCGAACGTTACGAAAAGAAGTCGTTTTCTTCTGTGTATGTGGGCCTAGTATAAGTTTGAGGAAATCATCGACGAGTTACCCTTTTATATGGTTATGTATTAGAAACCGAATTACTGAGAATTCGACCTACTATCGCTAAAGTCAAATTATGTTTGGAGTCAGCGTCGATCATCTGTTCGATTCGTTAGCGAAGGCTAGAATCCGACGAGAAAGTACGCAAGGTACAATAGAATCAGCAAACAAGGGCCGAACTTTTTCTTTGAAGCCGCAGACCGCGGAGATCTCAAGTAAGGGACATTCCTCGATTTTTCAATTCACTGAATTCCTCTGGGGAATTTGTCAACCAACTCCCTTTTGTTCATGTGATAACGTCCGCTGGAAAAACTTACTTCAATCCATTAACAGATAGACAATTTTATTCACGTTTGTGTCAAATTTAATCAATGAACAACAATATATATTTAATTGAAATATTTAAATTAATTTGAGGCCACGACTAGACGGGGCCGGTTTTTGTTAACATTAATTTAGAGTAATTATAAGAATTTAAAAGGGGTTCCCTATTTTGCACACTATTTTAGTTTTTTAAGTAAAAAATGTTCAAATGTTCTTTGATTGTCCGTATCATGTTATTTTTTTGTGTTAATATAATTAAAGTATTTAGTGCAGACGTTTTTATTATTTTACCGTTAGAAACCTCCACGGATGTAGTAATTACAATTTTCTTACAAGGAAACGTTAGATATAAATAAGCAAAACATTTTTAAATTGTAAGTCTAACTCGAACTGCATTAGAAGTACTTATCCAGTGGCTTACGGTAAGTAATTAACTAGTAAGCATTCTATGGTAAAATTAAAACCTTTCGGTTTAAAATAAGATTCTTTACCGTTTCATTTCTGGAAAAATCTAACCGGTAAGATATTTATGTAAGCCCAAAAATTACGACTTTTACCCTATTTTTGACTCTTACAAGCCGCTCCTGAATGTTAGCCTAATTAATGTCATTGTAAACGTAGAACACCCCTTTCCCCACTGCTGGGGCCGGAGCTGCTAGCTAATTCAAGGCAATCGGCATTTTAGACAACCTTTTGGGGCGCAAAGCGGTTTCGTTCCGTTATAAAATATAGAAAGAGAAGGAACTTCGGCCATTACGAAACAAGGAAAGATAGAGGAATCTGAACAGGCACAAAAAATCCTCACAAATCGTAATAATAAAAAATTTAGCGTAGCCATCCATGTCATGACTACAATACTTGCCTCAAGTTTCTGTATACCGATTTCAATCAAATTATAATCAAATCTTAACTTTAACATAAAATATTGAGCCGGAAATCTGGTTTTAACTCTTATTAGTTTTTCAGGTCGAGAGCACAAATGATTTGAAATAGACACAGACATCTTCCAAAACTGGTTTTTTTGGCCTATTACAATATGTAACCATACAAAGAAATAGAAATGGTAGCTGAAGATAATGAAATCACATGCTCAAATACCTCAATACAAACAAAGGAATTAAAATATTCACCAACACCTTTGAAGATTTTAGAAGGTTAAGAAGAATCGTGGATGAAATGGAGTCACTGCAGATTTACCAGCTCTTACGAGGAGAAGAAATCAAAAGAAATGTTACGCGGAGCCCTAGAATTCTTTAAAGTGAAGGATACTAGGTAAAACTTATAACGCAAAGGATTCGAACCAAGTTAAGTCAAACAATTACGCAATAAATATCGAAAATTCTCACTGCAATAAGAATGAAAAAACACAGAACTTTTAATCTGAAACCTAAAGGGCGCCTTACAAGTAACGTGTCTTTGACAAGACGTTACTTCAGAATTATGTAATTTGAAGAATTAGTGTTAATTAAAAGTATTATTTAAAGCGCCCAACAAAATTGCAAACGAAAACGCTAGAACGTAAAGTGCACGACTGTAAATGAACAAAAACTAGTGATATAAGCGTAGCTGTTAAGGAATAATGAACAGAAAAAACTATAAAAAAAACTGTTGAATAAGTGAATAATTCATGTAGGCTGAAAATAAATTTTATATACATATTTTTAAAACATAAATAAGCGATCAAGTCTTTTAAAATAATTAATTAAGACAAAAAGAATTGTTTCGAACCGTTCGCCGCTGGTGATACTTTTATTTTACGAGCTTACTCATGTCAGTTTATCATAAAATCCTGCATGCGTTGAAAATTTATCTTAGCTTATACATCCTCTTCGTGTAGGCTGCAGTTAATTGTTTCTCGAATATAAATTCCTAAGTCCCCGCGTGTGAAATATGCGTTGAATTTGGGTAAAATAAGTGCTTGGTCGTAGAATAGCTTTTTGTATCAATACCCACGGCGACGCAGGGCTGATCAAAATAGCGTTGACAAAACAACCCCGACAACCCAAATATAGAAGCTCGTTCCAAAATGGTTCGTTTACCAAAATAGCCCTAACAAAATATTTTTCCCAATGCAAGAAAAGATAAAGCTTTGCATTATTTATAGATCTAAGACCAAAAAATTACTTTAGCTACTTGGAAATCCTTTCAGAGGGCTTTTAGCTGGGCTATTTAGTTAGAACTACCTTATTTGGACGACTTTGGGTATGGGATATTCTGACAACGGCTATTTTAGCGCGGGCCATTTTGTCGGGGCTATTTTTGGCAAGGTTGAATTGACTGGGTACCAAGGCTACGCTAAGCTGTTAGAATCTCGCCCGCGATCTGCATTTGGCGTCTATACCTTTTCATGTCGAGGTAAATGTCCAAACTATATCACTGCCGAAGATCCCCATAGCAATCCTCACCGTATCGATACTTATGAGATGAAAATCACCCAACACGCAACTGAAAATTCAAGTACAAAAACCAGATAAGCTCTACAATTGCGGTGATTTATCAATTTTCGGAAAAGGTCCGGCCAACGTAGGGCCTCAAAAAGAAATAAAAAGATAGGAGAAAACACGGAAAGGTGAAAAAGTTTAGCCTTACAAATATATAAATCAAAGATACTTTATAAAATTTGGACTTCTAATTTTGAAACATAACGGATGACAAATTTTAACCGCAAAATAAAGCAGATACGATTAAGTATATAAATTTTTAGATACTTTATTAGTGTTTAAAACAAATTAAAATACAACGTGTTTCCTTTTTAATGAAGTATTTTATTGCCAAGTCAAAAGCATATAAAAATTATAAATAATATTTGTTTATCCCGAAGAGCTATTTTAATAACAGCTAATTGCAATTGTTGCCTTATAAATAAGAAATTTGATAGAAATGGAGGCAGCAAAATGTAAAATTAAATATGTTTATTTTAGCTAATTCGCACTGCAACTACGCCTCAATGAGCATGCGCAAGAAAATACGCTGCGCTTTTGTAGCGGTCATTACATTTAGTTGGAATAGAAAATTGTTACCGAGTAGATAAGTGGCCCATTTATGAATAAATGTGTGACATAAGCCACACTTTGTTTGTTCACTGTACTTCTAAAATAAATTCCTACCCCTAAAATACGTATAGAGGTCATTAGAAAAGTTTTGCAATATTTTGCAAACGTGAGGTCGTAAAAGGTGAGATCTTTATGGTGTATCTGTCATAGCATCACATGACTTAGGTTATTTTGCGGTGAGCAAATGCTGAACATCGCATCATTTTGCGTTAAAAGTTTGCTCGATGATTGAGGGTAGACGATTGCCTGAAATAAATAACTTCTCTGTTAAGATCTATCTGTCTGCATCATATAAGTATATTTAGGCGTTGTAAGTAATTCTAGATTAAAATCTTGTCCGGAGGGCGACTCTCCTTAATGAAGGCTGTTTTCTTCTGTAATCCAAAATGCCAATGCAGAAGAAGCGACTGATCTATCGGCAGATGGCATGCTTGCACCAGCGCAATTCTTCACGATCATCCTGATACAAGAAAGATTTGTTTCTGGAGAAGTTTAAGATTGTTGGTTCTGGTGGGTGTATCATTATAATGCCCCACAAGATTAAGGTCTGCGAAGAAGAAAATGGGCGCCGAGTTTTTCATATCTAAAGGAATCTTGAAGATACTGCCAAACAATGCTTACCCCAAATTTTGCTAGTTTAATGCTGGATTTCTTCACCACGACAATGCGGTTGACTTGAAACTGCTGGAGCATCCGTTTTAGAGTCTCAAGTTCAAGGATAGGCGATTTTCTGATGACGAGGAGTGTTTGGGATAATGAATCTTCGTAGATTCATGGAAGAAAAAGTTTGATGATAGGTTGCGGCGTATGCAGAGGTGTATCGAGTATGATGGCAAACATTTTGAATAAGCAAGTACAAAAATTTTCATAGCAACCTTTGTGTTCGTTTTAATTTCAATTTATCTTAATTAAGGGATTAAAATAGCACACAAAACGTTGTTCTTTGTATATGTTTTATATTTTAAAATGTATTATTTTATTTGTAGGCTTGTAAAACTATTATTAAAAGGGTTATCAATTAAGGTCAATTTAAAAATTTTAGATCAGCAAGTAATTGGCTAAATGCAGTCATCTTTCAACTGGAAAAACATGTTACTTAATTTCCTTTGCTCTTTGATTTGCGTCTATTTATTTATTGTATATTGCGGAATTTCTTTTTGGAATGTGTCGCTCATTATAATAAAGTAACAATAAAATCCTCGCCTTCCTTATCTAAACCTTATGCAGCAATTTCGGATATCTCCAACTATGCATTTCTTTACGTGCGCAGTTAATATAAGTAGCTTGGAGCAGCTTAAACAGTAAAAACAAGGCTTTTCCGTCGATTTTAGTATCTTACAGATTTTCTTTAGCTTCTATACTCAAAACTATGTTCAGATACATTCTGTAAATATCCCATAAATTCGAGTGAAGGTATTACGGTAAAAGAAGTACACTACTAAATCTAGTGAACATGACCAACTCTCATTCTATTCACACGACCCCTAGAGGGGCGCGTACTGTACTAATAGTACATTAACTTTTAAGAAATATTTTTAGAATAATTGTTTGTATCAATTATAACGTAAAGTTGTATCAGAACGTATAAAAGCAATGCGACAAAATTGGCGATAACATTTGATTAAAAATTTTATCTCGGTTGTTAACCTGTATAGCCAAGAATCTTGCTTCAACAGCAAATTACATAGATAAATATGTAGTAAATATGAAATATTCAATTACGTTCATTGAATAGGAAGGCTTGTCGAACATTTTATCAAAATATGTATTTTATTATAATAATTTATCGCATGTAGCATTGAACAAAATACTATTTTGATTAGTAAAGAATAATTATAAGGGAACGACTTCCTCCTGATTTAAATCTTTATGAATGGACTATTCAAATATAAAAAAGCTTCTTTAACAATTATGCTATTATGGTTGTGCATACGAGGTCTGACGATAAAGTAATGTTATAGAGCAACTTTGGTCTCCGTACTTACGCACCTAGGTATTCAACACGCTTGGATTTTAAATAGTTTGCAGTGGCTACTGTAATTACGCCCTAAATACAGTAAACGAGGATATTTAATAATATGTGTAAGAGGACCTAAGTAAGCCTGATAACCTCAAAATACTTGTCCATTTTACAAAGCTGTTACAAATATTTGTAATTTAAAAATAAAATTTTATAACTACAAATATTTTTTGTATAGTCGAAATTCCAATTTAACAGTAGTCATTTGCTGTGTATGTAAACAATAGCTGTATATGTATGTATTATTCGTCGTTTGAAATAGCAAAATATCCCTTGTTTTAGAAACTAAATTAATTTGTGTTGGATACATGATAGATTTGTTACAAAATTGCAACTATTGTCCCATCATTTAAGGTTGGTATCTCAGCATACTCTAATTTCAGGCCAACAACCCCAAAGTTACATAAAAGTGGTTAAGATGAACATTCATTACTGCCAAATTCTCAATTCAGTGTTCAAGTACTCTTGGAGAAATTATACTGTGAGTTTAACGAATACTTTTAGCTGCAGCTATGTTCTGCGATTTTATAAAGGGTTTTGATTGTGAAATCACGAAATACTGCTAAAAAAAACTTGACTGTTATGACTTTCGTGGATTTTTCATAAATTGATGTTGGCTTAGAGTGTTATGAAAAATGGTTTATCATCTCATTAAATTCAGATCCGCTGTGATGTACCACAAGGATCTGTTTTAGGGCCACTCTTCTTCATCATGTATTTTAACTAGTATAAATATCTTAGGTTACTTAACAATGTTTGCAGATGATACCACATTGAATTACATGATGCGTTTGTTAAAATTCAGGATGATGTGGACAAGTGGTATGACAGTTCTAAAACTAAAATTGTGTCTTTTACGTGTAATGTGCCGTATATAATAGTTAGAAATCAGGCCCTTACTTCTGACCTAGCAAAACATTTTTAGGCTCGTTTATAGATTCTAGGCTGGAATTTGAAACGCACGTAAACAACATTTGTAATAAATTAACTTCAGGTTGTTATGCTTTCAGATCTGAAGCACCTCACGTAAACTTTTTTGTTAGTGAAACTGTTTACTTTTTGTTAGTACAGTCTCATTTTAGATATAGCATTTACTTTTGCGACACATATGATTTTTCAGGGGGTATTTGTTTATTTGTTGTAATCTGCATACATCCTGAGGACCGCTCTTTTTAGCCCACATGATTTTAGCGTGCCTGCTTGCCTTATGTTAAAAATGTATAAAAGTGCTATTCATATGCCCACAATGTCAATTTCCATTAGAAATTCAATATTATACAATGGAATAAATGTTTATCGCCCTCCATTATATCTGAAGTAAACTCTATTTGAATTAAAATTATAAAGCATACAAAAATATTTACTTGCAAATGGCTATTATACACAGAGTGATTTTAAAATCCATCGACGAAGTTTAATTTAACACGGTACTTCGGAGACCTAACCACGTCCTTAATAACAAAATCCCATAAAATAGAAAACTTTTTCGGAAAAATTGGAAAATGTCGGATTTTGAGAACTGCAAGAAAATGTGAATACAAATAAATACGTCTAGACAAATTGTACGTATTGTAGTTGAACAACATGTTATTTTAATATCAAATTACAGAATATGTGTTTACGTACTTTAATGTAGGTCCATGACTTACAGTTTTATGCGTTTGTAGACATAAATTTTAATATTAGACTTTAAATACGTTTAATTACACCAAACCCATATCCAAATTTTTATAAGTAACGCGATTTTTTAGTAAAATTCGTAAAAAATAAAGAAACACTTTTTACAAAAAACGTTCAAAATGCATCGCCATAAATTAAAGCAATATCTGTCATTACGATATTAGGTTAATCTATCCATTATTTACCCAAACACGATGTTCAGCTTAATATTAAATGGAATCAGATTAACAAACACGCAAAACTTAAAATTAATACGTTTTGATAACATACATATCGAAACTAGCAGCGATTGATAAAACACAAGAACCTTGATAAATTAATATTACAGAAAATGACTGTAAACGAAAGTGGCACTTTAATTAAATGAGCGTTCCCAATTTATGAACATGTTGAACTGCGTCATACCACATGATCAAATCTTGCGTTATTACAGAGATTTCCAAATAGGTCTTTATCAATTAGTTAACGGCGTTTTTTTTAGAAATGGCAAGGAATTTTTTAAAAAGAAGTTTTTCTCTTGATTTAGAATTACTCCCGCAAAATCACTCTGTTATTCGTTTTGCTTATTATGTTATGTATTTAGTCGAATATTTTTGTATTTTATATATATATATATATATATATATATATATATATATATATACTA
>JAHWXV010019771.1:0-13079 GCA_024586415.1 Phrixothrix hirtus | reverse complement strand
TTACCATTGATTTTGTTAGCCTTATAAAATCAATCAGTTTACGATGAATTATTTTAGTGTAGATAATTCGAATTATGTATAGATATGCACATATGTATGTGTGTATGAATGTATTTAAATAAATTTTCATTCTGTGGATAGTAAAAAGTAAAATTCATTGAAATTCAATATTATTGATGGGTTTTACAAGCCATAAATAAATAACACGCTAAATACATCAGTCATATAAAGTGGAAGTGTATTTATAGATACCGATAATATCGACCGCAACTAAGTTATCAGTCACCTTTCTCAAACTTACAGACTGGCCACGAAATTCCTATCATGTTTACTCTATTTATTTACAGATAGCAGCATCTTTCGACCGAATTTTAAATTTTTTGTATGTATCCCTGTTGTCTCTAATACATACATACTCTTTGCTAATAGTTAGCGAAGTATTACAAATGAATTTATAGCACTTTGGCAACCTTGCAATAATATTGTTGAGATCTGTTATCTAAGTCATTTCTTACAAAGAGGGACAGTTTATTGCTGGCACCTACATAGAACCCTTTGCTTAGGGTCTTGAGTTATAAAGATTATCAAGGATGTAAACAGTAACCAGTATGCTATTATTTATAACTTTGATAACGGAATATTGTTGCGTACGATTTTTACCGTTAAAAGGTCTCTTGTTAATAGGTTTTTAACAAACAATTTTGTATAAAACAGAAATTATACGCAGAGTATAATTTAAACTTTGCTGTAATTTATTAATTTCTAATATTTCGTACAGTAAATAAACTGTGCGACTCTAATCTCAGGGTCATTTAATACATTTCTTGTCAACAACTACACCGCGATAAGGGGAATAATTAAATATTTACAATACTTAAATGCAAATTAGAAATCGTATTCAGAGCAATTCTTTCTCCAAATTTAAACATAAATTAAAGTTCTCATAGGAAACACAACAGTTACTGATAGTTAGAACATTGATAAGGTTGGCTTACCATTTATTGCACTGATCACCGTGTTAAGCCTCCATTAAGTGCTACATTTAGTATTATAATAATTTACCCTTTACTTTGTCGCAAAAGGGAACTTATATTATAAAAGGTGTTCAAAGTTTCCATCATTAACTCAGCGTACGCATCAGTCGCCGAGTGAAACTGTTGCATATGTGTTGAAATAGTCAGGGTTGCACAATATTTTATGTGGCGATGGTTTTATGCGATATGGAAACTGTCTTAGGTTTTTACAGCTTTACATTTATAGCTCGGTATTCTAACATTTAATTAATGTAGCTTGTACCGTTACAATCGACTAAACTGACTAATAAATTGAATTTGTAATTAACTAATAGAAATTCGAACGCAAAACCCACAAGTGCATTTGACGACTTCTTCATAAATAACCGGAAAGGATAGTTATTAAATCGAACGTATAAATCCCCTTCCAAATCAACCAACAATATATACAAACAAACAGGTGCCGAAATTCATTTTACAAATCTCGCTGTTTCTGTAAGCGTGGCTGCGGAATAGGCATTTTTACTGTCAAACCGCCTTGAGATTAAGTACAGTGAACTCGCAATCTTTAGAAGAATGATACATTTTATGGCTATTTGTATGGTATTGTAAGATTTGTACGATATGATACGTTTTTTAACTACGTGCAGTTCCACCAGTAACGTTATTATATAATTTAGCTGAGAGTACAAAGAAATCAAAGCATTTAAGTAGTAGATAAAATTTACATCACCGAAAACTGTAATCGAAAACATAAAGTTCTTGGTGCTATTCAACTTTCCATTACATATTATGCGAACTGCGATTTACAAAACACGTGGGTGATATCATGTAATACTAGTTGAAAATCCTGCCCCTTGGTTATAAATAGAGTAAACTGTTTCTTATGTTACACAATTAATGGGTCCTGAATGAATAGCAAAATGTGCTCTTTCAGTGTGCTGTTAAAAAATTAACGACCATTATGAACTGTTAACATTGTATTTATTCGGGTATTGTAATAACGACCTTTAAACCATTTATAAATAGCAAGTTTACCGAACGCAAGGAGTTGCCAGGTTTCCTGTTAAGTATAACGTACAATTTTGTGTAATACATTTTGTTAAACTATGACATAACCATTAACTTTATAGAACAATTGTGTTAAATATTTTGTTGTGCATACTAAGAACCATTCGCTGGCCTACGTCCGATAAAAAGATATTCATTAGCTGTTGAATTCTGCGGCGACCTTTAGTGATCTTTTTCAGGAAAACCATTAGGTTTGGATCATTGTTGTATAAAACTTTTTTGTCTGCATAGATATCTTCGATCACCTGTTACATGAAGGTGTTGAACTCCGTGTAAATTAATCGAAATCACATAAGATTGAATATTAGATAAATTAAATAAATTCGCAATTATTTAATTTTTCTAAAAATATTGCAGTTTAAATAGTATATAACGGTATTCTAAATCTAAACCAAACAGTTTCCTAAGTAATAAAACATGATAACTTCGAAAATAATAAAATTTAAGCAAGTGCAAAGGTTACATTTGCTAAAGAAGCATAAACATTTCAAATTAGTGAAATAAACTAAATTTCGGATGTGCTATGGCGAATTAGTGCCACTAAAGGAGTCATCTAGGAAGAGTTTGAAAATCATAAAAATAAAAAACTTGAAAGAGTCATTGTTAAATTAAATTTTTCGTAACCCAAGGCATTTCTCGAAAAGCTACTTAGGGTTAGGGTAGCTGCAGCCAATTCAACGGTTTCAAACCAGACATGCACCAAGATTAGATTGATATCCATACACTTGATTTGCCAAGGGAATCAGGAAAGGGTAGCAGCAAAAAATTAATGAAAACCCTAGAGAGAACAGCAACTCAGCATCTCCTTCGTGAAAGTCGCAGCTGTGATATACAACCCGAACACCAGCGAAAAGATCACCATCACTCCTCAATGTAAAAACTTAAGTTTAGATGCAGAGTAATTTAAGAACTCACGATACGAATATAAATTAGAAAATTGTCTGTGAAGTCTGCTACAGAAATTATTACTTAGCGGAGCTAATAAATTTAAAACAAATCCGAGTGTATACCGAATGTGAAACGTAAATTTAAATGCGACACACAAGCAGGGAATTTAAGCTAATGTAATATCACGAGCTAAGTGGTTTGCAGTATTACAACATATGAAACAAATTAGAAGAAGGTAAAAAATTTCAGAAGCATTCAATGTGGTTGTATGATTTTAAAATTTAAAATTCTTTTACAACTCGAGATCTATCTCAGGTGCGGTGCAGTTATTGAACTATATTGTTTACATCTGTTTCAGCTGTATCCAAAATAGTTTTGAACAGGTTTTTGTGCTCTTTCTTAGATAAGGTTATATTTGTGTGTATAAAATTTGTATCTTACATATTGCCATTTTATGTTTTCAATATATGTATTAACGAATGCTCTACTGTCAAGGGCCGACACACGAGAATAGTAGCAGTACAATTTAAAGTAAACGCCCTGGGGTGAATACTATTAATTATACGACAAAGGCAGGATTGATGCATCAAGGATATCTTTCAGTGAAAGTTTTATAGATGGTAACAGAATTCTCGTACATTTCGTTTGAGCTAATCAAGTAAAATTTGTAGCTAAAAGTAACTTATTGACAGTTTAGCAGCCATAGTTTAATATACAAATAACTAAAAGAAGATTAAAATGTCAGAAATTGGAGTAAAACGTCTTATAATGTGAGTGGAAAATGGAATATTCGCAGTAGCAGAGAATATGTCGAAAATATATAATATATCGGTATCGATACCATCCAGAAATGAAACGTGAATTCGGTGTAGAAACCATACCGTCGCCCCACATCAGTTCTATACGGAAACGGGATCGAATCTATGTGGGGAAACCGAGTCGTTTCGATACAGTATAGCTGTCGTCGAGACAACCCCTAGCATCAGTGCCATCTCTTAGCAATCGCCATATTAAATTTAAAATTCTAATAAATAGCATTATTATTAGCTTGTTTTATGCCAATAATCCTATATAGAAGCCGTATGGTATATTCCATGTAAAAATTCTACCTACATAAATAATATATCCTGATGTGTTTTAGATTAATAGATTAAAGAAATATTTATTAAAACTTGTCTAGTTTCGTAATAATACAAATATCACAGCATCAGAAGCTATAATTGTAAGAATTAAGTAACAAAATAAGTTAGAATTAAAACTATTTATTATACATATATGTATTTTTATATTTAATGTTAATAGAACCATATGGTTTTAATTCTAATTTATTTATTTAATTAATTGTTTATACAATTCTTGCTTTTGATGATGTGATCTTTATATTATCATGAAACTAGTATAGCTTAAATAAATTAAAATAAAATCTTAATAGGCATTACTTTACTACTACTACTGCTGCTAGTACCAATCATGCCATTCCCTTAGCGGGGTAGTCAAAGCCCAGTAACAAGCCTTCGCTTTCTCAACCACTGCATGCACCCATGCAACAAACTCAGTCTCATTACCATCTCCCTTCACCACAACTCCCACCACTATACAGTATCCACGCCATCCAACTATTACCCATTAATCCTACCATCTCTACTATCACTCATTCACTATTTTTCTACATTCCTTTCTGTCCTTACACACTTCTTTTTCTTCCATTAAATTCATACAACGATTTTGGCAACATTTCCTATTCTTTGCGCTCTTTATTCTCTTTCCTTTTACAATTTCTTCAATCATATTTAACCACCTCTTTCATGGTCTACCCCAATGTAGTTTTCCATTCATACCTACATCATATATTCTCATTGTTAAGCGTTCATTACTTATTCGTCCCAAATGTCCAAATCATCTTAACGCACTTCTTTCGCACAGCTCAGGCAGTGTCTCCTTCACTTAGCACGCATCCATCACCCATTCATTCCTTACACTGTCACATTCCGTTTTGCCATATGCTGCTCTTGGTACCTCATAATTACGTCATTTATTTTATTCATATGCTTCTTCTGACATGCCCAAGTCTTACTACCATATAAAACAGTTGGAACAAATACACTACTGTACACAGCCTTCTTTGCTTCCATATCTAACTGTTCACACTTGGTTACTGCCCATATGCTGCCAATTGTTCTCCTGCCTGCATTCACTCTGTTTTCAATTTCACTATCTAGTGTCCTTCATTGGCAAACATTCTGCCAAGGTAAGCAAACTTATCCGCTTGCTGAATTATATCGCTACCCAACATCAGCTGACACATTTTCTTTTAATCTCTCGTATTGTAAACCATTACCATTGTTTAGCCACTATTGAATTCCAAATTCATTCTTTCACTTACTTCTACAAATTTATTCATTTGGCTCATACTTTTAGCCACTAGTACTGAATCATCTGCATACATCAACACTTTTACACCTTAGATGCATATATTTATATCGCTCAAGTTCTCACACGCACTTTGCATGCATTTATCCATAAATATATTAAACAACCATCACACATCCTTATCTCACACCTTGACCAATTTCAAAATACTCACTAATCGTATCGTTCAGTCTACAACACGCTCTGCTTCCATCATACATTGCTTTTATTGCATTCAAAGGTTCCCCTTTTATACCATACTCCGTCAGATTTACCAATAACTTGCATCTATTCACACTATCATAAGCTTTCTCTAAATCCACAATACATTTTCTCATTAATATGCAGAAACTTCTCGTACATTTGCTGCAAACTAAAAATCTGATCCACTCACCATCCTACAGGTACGAAAACACACTGTACATCCCATATCTTCCTTTCAGTATTTATGCGAACTCTGTCAATTATAATTTTACCAAGCACCTTCCCAGATACACTTAATATACTTATAGCTTTATAGTTCTTGCATTCATATCTACCACATTTGCCTTTGTACAGAGGCACGATCATAGCACTCTTCTAGTCCTCTGGCACTCTTGTTAATTGAACACAAGCATTAAATAGCTTGGACAACCATTCACCTAGTCGCATATCGTCATAGTTTAACATTTTGTTTGTAACTCCATCTACTGCAGTATTCTTCTCCTTTTACACCATACTCCGCCAGAGGTGCCCATAACTTGCATCTATTTACACTATCATACGCTTTTTCTAAATCCACAAGTGAACAATACATTTTCTCATTAACATGCAAACACTTCTCAGCCATTCCCTGCAGACTAAACATTTGATTCACACACCCTGAACCCACCCTGTACATTTCATATCTTTCTTTCGGTATTTATGTGAACTCTATCAATTATAATTGTACCAAACGGCTTCCTAGCAACACTTAATAGACTTATAGATCTATAGTTCTTGCATTCATATCTACCACCTTTGCCTTTGTCCAGAGGCACGATGATAGCACTCTTGCAGTTCTCTGGCACTCTTTCTAATTGAACACAAGCATTAAATAGTTTGGAAAACCATTCACCTAGTCGTATACCACCATAGTTTAATATTTCGTTTGTAACTTCATCTACTCCAGCATTCTTCCCATTTTTAAGTCTTCTTATTGCACTTCGCACTTCTTCCACGCTTATACTATTATCGTTTTATTGGATTTTATTCATTGCAGTATTTCCCACATTTACACTTATCCCAGTATCGCTGTTGCCATACAGCCTTTTAAAATATTCTTTCCAAAGCAATATCACTTTGCCTTCATCCCACTCCATTTCATTCTCGTTATTCCGTGTTCCGTTTACTCGGTTCCTTACACCTTGCTTTGCATTCCTTACCCACTTCCAAAATCATCTTTTATTACTAGCACATTCATTCTGCATTCTTACTCCCTCTTTCACCCACAATCAGACGCTCTGTACTCTCCTTCACAGCGTCCTTTGCACGCTTCTTTTTAATCCGATACGCTTTCAATAGATCCAGTCTGTTCTTCTCAACTTTGGTTTGAATCATTCTCTTATTTATTTCTTTCTTCTCCTTTACTGCATCTTGCGCGGCATCATTCCACCATGCTTTCTTTTTTAACTTTCAAATCGTACTCATTGCACAAACTTTAGTTGCGCACTCTATCACGAGGCTTTTCAACCTCCACGATGCACATTCGATGCCACCTTTTCCAATTCCATACATCCATTCAGATTCTTCTGGCAACATGCTCTTCTCTAGGCTTTGTACGTAGCCCTCTCTCCCATTACCCTCCTGCAATTTTTCCACTTTCACTATAGTCTTCCTTACAACTACCTTCTTTTTATAAAACCACATTCTACCACATCAATTTTTGACATTCATAACCTCTCATCACTCGTGTGCCCTTTACCAATGTACGTAACCTATCTTGATAAACGACTAGATCAATCACGCTTCTAGAACCTCTTCTTTGCCAAGTATGCAAATGGACATCCTTATGTTTAAACCACGTATTCGATACAAACATGCCCTTTTCTAAGCATAGTCCAACTAACGCTCCCACATTTTCATTCGTTCCGGGATCGCGTTAAGGGCAATTACATGATCTATTTTTCTACTACCACGCATACATTCAGGTTACCCAGTAAAATCACTCTATCATTCATGCGACATGCATTAAGTACCCCTTCTAGCTCTATCCAAAAGGTTTCACATTCGTCCTGGTTAGCACCATTCACCGGACCATAACACTCTACAGCCACTACTTTCCTGATGCCTATCTTGATTCTAACCCAGAGTAGTCGCGGAGATACCAATTCATACTCCCTTACATGCGCTTTAGCGAATTCGCTCAAAATCAATCCCACTCCCTTTGAACTATGCGTCCAGATCTCTTCTGCAGACCAGAAACCTAGACTTCCCTTATCAACCTCAGTCACTTCTTTCACTTCCCACTTAGTTTCACTCACACACAGCACATTTAACCTTCTCTCTCTCTTATTTCACTGAAATCTCATGTTCCTTTCCATACATTTTTCTTACGTTCCCCGTTCTCACTTCGCATTCCATTTTCTCTCGTTTATTCCAAGGTGGGCCAATCTTGTTCAATCTGAGTCGCCCACCATGGCTTTGATTGTCCGAGGCTTTTCTTGTGCTCTTTTTAGCAATATTTTTCTAGGTAGACTTGGCTGCTAGCGTAGATCGTACCCTATGTCGATGTATCATTCCCTACTAACGGAATTGACACCATACTCGTCAGTGTTGACGTATTTAGCTTACGTGCTACAAGCGCAGTCACAATCCCAGCATTACCCCAGGCATGCCTAACGCTATTATATACAGACTAATCTCCCTATCATGAACGGGTTATTCAGCATGGCAGCACGTAGTTTCCCGTGCCGCGACTACTAGGAAGTATAGGTAATGCACTGACACACTCGGGCATTACTTCCCTATAATTATATTTACGATTTGGAAATACAATATTGATGTTCTTTTTGCATTTATGTTTTCTAATCCTTTTAGTGTTATTCATTTTTTAATTGACTAACAAATTTTTACTACAAAAGTAGAATTTAAAATAATATCGTACCTATTAAATAAGATCCTACGCTTGCACGACAATATAAAAGAGATATTTAAAAAAATGTTATCAATTTTAACTTTGCAATATTTAGCGAGCTAACAGAACACATACTACACGAATTTCTAGATGCTATACTTAAAAATGCTTTCAAATTATGTAAACTGAGCTAACCACTCCTAATATCGTTTTTATAAATATTTTGGTATTTACAAAGTAGGTATAGGGGCTTACCACTTGGTAAATTTAAAAGAATAATCTCTCTATTGTACCCCTCTGTTGAATTCTCAAACAAGTTCAAAGAAGCGGATATAATAATATATATTACCTTAGTATATTATTTTTAAATAAATATTTTATTTCCCAAGTTCACGTTTACATTACCTACTTATAATGGGAATATTAAGCCCGCATTTGTCCAGAAGCTAAACTATAATTTACCCCTTGACGATTGTAAACAACTAAAAAATGTGTACTATGCAATTTAATTGAATGCATTAGGTAATATTTATGAAGAAAGTTAATGTAATTGTAATTCGCGCATGTGAAAGTACATGGTTAATATAATGGCGATATTGAGCTTTCGAGAATTTTATTTGATATATTTATCGTTTTATGCGCAATCAGTCTAATGTTTTATGCTACATAGGATCAATTTTGAGACTATACAGTATTGCTGACAATTGTGGTCATGTTAGAAAATTGTATAGATACTGTATAGTAATTTCGATACTAAAACCAGTGTGATTATACAACATAGGATCGACACAAAAACCATGTCGCCCAAACAGTCCTGTATATTTTCGATATCGTAGCATAGATTACCAACATAGGTTTTTACCTCGACGAACGATGTCAATTATATATCGTTTACATAGGGTTCCGGTATTTGTGCTACTACGGTTATTAAATGTTTAATAAAGTTAGTATTCCACCATTTAGTAATGAGTTTAAATGAATGATACCCTTTCTTTAACAGAAGGTGTGTTGGTATGGAATGCGATGGCTAAGGGAATAAGCTAATGTTTAACCACATTCCCTTCTATACTTTCATATTTACGAGATTTCCTAGAAAATCGTTCAATAACGCAAATAGGGAGAAAAAGGCTTACCCAAAATATAAATTAAAAAACTTAAATAGTAAATAAATGTGGTCAGATCTGAAAAGATTAAATATTAAAGTAGGAACAGCAATTCATATAATTCATTATTAAGCAGTGTTGATAAAATTAATGATTATTTCGTTGATAACAATACCCTGTCTTATTATTTAAATAATAGTCTAGTTAACAATAAGTTTAAGTTTGAATTAGTGCAAATTGATGATATTTCCAAAATAATAGATGCTTTAATATCGAGTGCTACTCGTACTGATGGACTTAATGTTGGTATGATTAAAATGTGTTGTCCTTTTGTAATACCTATTATTACGAACATCATAAACAGCTGTATCTTGGAAGCAATCTTTCCAAATAAATGCAAAGCCGCTCTTGTGATACTGCTGTCTAAGGTGTCATAGTTAAACTCAATGAAAGACTTAAGGCCCATACGTGTACCGCCAACACTATCAAAGATTTTAAAGAAAGTTGTGTACCACCAAATACAATAGTATTTAACAATACATAATATATTACCAGATGATCAATCGAGATTTCTCCCAAGGCACAGATGCGTAACGGCGCTATTGCAAATATCTGATGACATTGTTAGAGAATTAGATTTGCACAGGTGCACAATTTAACTGTTTTGGATTGCAGAAATGGTTTTGATCCAATCAACCATGATATGCTTCTAGCAATATTAAACTATGTGGGATTTGGTGATTATGCTGTTGAATATATCAATAATTATTTACGTGGCCGGGTTCAGAGGGTTAAATTTGAAAACAAAATATTTGCGGCGCTGTGTATCACGAGAGGTGTCCCTTAGTGATCTATACTGGGACCACTTCTATGTATTATCTATAACTGTAATTTTCAAAACAAATAAAAACGTGTAAAATTCCTATGTATGCTGATGACATACAGATTTACCATTCTTTTAATATCAGTAACATAAAACAGGCTTTTATTGAAATCAATATAGATTTAGATATAATACAAAATATACCCAGCAAACATGCTATACAATTAAATTCTTCAAAATCGTGAATTTTATTTTTTGGCAATAACACAAATGTTATTAAATTAATCTAAATTAGCTTTAAATAATATTTAAATACCAATTATGGGCAAGGCGCGAAATTTGGGTTTAATTTTTGATAAACATCACGTTTTAAAGAACATATATCAAAATACATTCAAAAAGTCTTCTTAGGTTTAAAACTTCTCTATCCCCATAGAGTTTGATTAAATACCAAATTCAAAATTATGTTATGTAACTCTTTGGTGCTTTCACAGTTTAATTTTTGTTCTCCACTTTATGACTTTTGTTTAAATAGTGACACTACTCAACGGACATGGCGGATTCAAAATTCTTATCTAAGGTTTATCTATAACATGTCAAAATTTCGGCGACATATATCTCATAAATTTAACAACGTTGGATGGCTCTCGACGAAAAAACGACGGTACGTGTAAAATGCAACTTTTTTTCATAAATTAATTCGTGATAAACAGCCACCATACCTATATAATAAAATAATATTTAGGACAGATGTTCATAACTTAAACCTCCGAGGAATATTAGCCATACCCACGCATAATGCATCACTTTTTAAAAGACCTTTTACATATAATATTGCTATGCTGGACAATGAAATATCACCAGAGCTAAACTCGCTAACGGTACTCGTAAAACAATTTAAAAATAAACTATATTTATCGCTTTTAAAACTGCAAAAGTAGAATTTAATGATACTATCATGAACTATATGAGGCTTCTGTGCCACATACCTTATATGCATATGGAATTATATTGATTGGAAAATTCAAGACAGTGGGGGAAGATTAGTATTAAGGTGAATCACCACCTCGGGATTCTGCTTTTTAAATTTTAATTCCTTATCTAAGTTTTTTTTATTAATGTTATAAAATTAATACTAGAATAAACATTATTATTACAAATGAAAAGTGTTTTACACTGACAATAAGTGTATAAGCTTCTATGGTAGTCTTTCTGTCTTTTAGGGAAAACTTTTGTGATATGATGGAAACTTATTATATAAAAGCTAATTTTAGCAATACTGCACTGCATACAGAAAGTGATTTTTTATAAAATTAAAACAGTCAATGTAGTATTTGGCAAGTTATAAATCCGTAATGGGTACTGAACGATAATTACGTTTAACTATAAATGTCAATGGGCATGATGAAATGAACAGAAAACCTGAAGCAATTTGAACAAAGCTAATTTGCGCATCCTGAAGCACGGTCATCAGAAAGTAAGTTAATAGACAGAAATATAAATCTAAACATTTGTCACTCTTAGTAGATGTTTTATATCCGACCTGGTTGATAAATTTAAGCACTTCACACACTTGAAAACATTAAAAACTACATAAAATTTCAATTAAGCTGTCATATATTTTAATAACAATAGAAGCATCTTATCGATCAGATGAATTATTCAGCATGAAACTAGCATTTAATTTTAATTACAAGGTATATTAAAGCTGTTTTGATTATGAAAGGGGCCCTTAACCGGTTAATGGATTTCAAAAGTACTTTAGTCGACCGGAAGTACACTTACAGTTTACATTATTTAATAACTGCCAGAACGAATATATCAATATCTGCTGTGCCATTAAAACTACAAAATAAATGGTTTCATGAATCTTTACAAACATTTTTATATATAATTGGATCCACGTGGGATATAAGGACATGAAACATATAAAATTGATGCACATTAATATTATAGGCAGTTGTAAATAACAGAAATAAATTCCCCAGCCATTTAGTATTTGTAGAGAATAATATTACATTTATACATATTTATAAGTAATACGTTATTGAATATTTATGCCATACCGAAAATTCTATCGAATACAGCGATGAAATGTATATGCGATTTGCATAATCAAAAATGTGGCTGTAATTTTTAGTAGCTTTTGTAACAGTAGTACAAATATAGATACGCAGTACAGCTTCTTAGTTTATTTTTTAATAAATACAGTAAAGAGAAAGTATTTATTTCTATATGTTTATATTTAGATACCTTCTTGCAAAATTTCATTGCCCAACAAATTTACGTATTCAAAGTGATTAACACAATTGAAGACCACTTGAGTAAACCGATTTCATAACATAAATTTATTGTGGAGCATAATAGCATTTTTCCAGTTATTCTGAAGTGAATCTAATTTATGACACTTGCAAAGGCTTTAACATTCCTGTATATTTGTTAAATTTGGTTTCCGGGTATATTCCCGCATTAAAGTGTTTTGGTTCTGAAAAGAACCGTTTATCTGTTGACTGTCAACACACACACACACACACACACGCACGCACGCACGCACGCACGTACGCACGTACGCACGCAGGCACGCACGCACGCACGCACGCACGCATGCACGCACGCACGCACGCACGCACGCACGCACGCACGCACGCACGCACGCACACACGCACGCACGCACGCAC
>JAHWXV010019680.1:0-10738 GCA_024586415.1 Phrixothrix hirtus | reverse complement strand
TATTTCTATATTTGAATTATACACAACCTCTATAAATATTAATGTCATAATCCATTAAAAAACACAAAGTTTAATTTCTAAAAACAACTAACTTCGCACAAATATATTTGTAGTATATCGACTAGGTGTGAATCTGACGGTATTGTTGGCTCTCCGTGTCTTGGCAAGTTAGTATAGACATCGTTGCTTCAAAAAGTGGCACATTTATAGAAAGATTTTCAACAGGCTGGTATATGGTCGTTGGTAGTGCAATGGTTAGCACTTTGGAGTATCTATCCAAAAATACTGGGTTCAAATCCCGGCTAAGAAAAATTTTTTCGATATTTGTGCCTTTTCCGATTTTATAAATTTCATTTATTCATATTTGTAAAGGTTAATATAGGGAATTCAATTTATTTTTTACTTATGCTTTTATTATCTACCAGTTGATTTTTTCAATAAATATGAAAGATGGGTGTCCGAAAGCTAATAAAGTATTCATATTTAGAAGAAATTAATTTAAAAATTTTAAAGAATGTCGTGAAGGGGACTTGCACATCGGAAAGCTCGGTTACCAGCAGAACAATCTAACTACTAAACTATCCCATACCTGATCGACTTTAGTGGTTGAAATGCGGTATTTGATGTACCCTATTTTCTATTTTACTAAAATTGATAACTTGAAATTAAATTAAGGAAAGGTGTTGTGTATTAATATAAATTAATTAATACACGGCTCAAAATACCAATTGGGGTACAGCAAACAAGTAGAGAATGAAAGAGTTCGGAAAGGAATGGGCACAATTTTAGAAAAATTTTAGAGGCTTCCAGATTTATACTCCGGCATGTTATCCATTACACCACCGCCTCAACCTCCGATTCCTCTGCAAATTTTTCTTTAAGTAGTACAAATCTGGAAGCCCGGGTTCGATTCCCGGTCGCCTCTAAAAAATTTTTTAAAATGGTGGCCATTCCTTTCCGGACTCTTTCATTCTATATTTGTCTGGTGTACCGCAATTAGGTATTTTGAGCCGTGTGTTAATTAATTTATATTAATACACAACACATTTCCTTAATTTCATGTCAGTCTATTAAACTATATGTTTAATTTAGAGCCGAACTATCTGTAGCTATATATTTCAAAATATGCATTAACCTTAGGTGTGAATCTGTTTGAATGACAGCTTTCCTAACGGTCCTAAAGATAGTAAACATCTTATAAATCATATTGTTCAAAGTGGCACATTTAAAGAAAAATTTTCAGAGGAACCGGAGGTTGAGGTGGTAGTGTATTGGATAACACGCCAGAGTACAAATCTGGAAGCCCGGGTTCGATCCGCGGTCGCCTCTAAAAATTTTTCTAAAATTGTGCCCATTCCTTTCCGAACTCTTTCAACTTGAAATTAGTTAATAATACTTAAATAAACTTAGTCTTATCGTGTAGAACTTCTAATTGTTAACATTTTTTACATTTACATATTTGCTATAAAATCAACTGGACACAAAATAGCTTGCGATCATTTAAATTTTAGTTCCCAGTGGGCTATGAAAAAAAATGCATGTCTTAGCTTAATTCATTCTCAATAATAATTATCTGTCAAATTGACAGTTTGAATTTGTCAGATTTTGGTATTAATTGATTTTGTAATTTGTTGTTACAATTACTGTGAAATAAAACATTATAGCAATAAAAATTTAATAAAAGTATAAGGCACCTAATATTTTACAGAACCTTTTGGAGTCGAAAATCTATAACGCTTGGAAAAAAGATCCTACTTTATTTTAATTGAAAACTATTTACTTCTTTTTATTCTAAATTGATCTTCATTAGTCAAAATCCAAAATTTTACAATGTCCTCCCCGTGCTTTTGCAATTACTTCCTAATCTGGCTTTTGAGATAAATTTTGAAAGTTTATTACAATAAATATTTATGGAAACTTTCACAGTTATTATTCATAATTAAAACAATTTTTGGTTAAACTGTGTAACTTTAATAAAAAATTAATTTTTTATTAAAGTTACACAGTTTAACCAAAAATTGTTTTAATTTATTACAATAAAGTTACATAAAATTAATTTGTTGCTAACAATAGCTGTCCAAATGTCGTCATGTAAGGTAATATTTAAGTAACGTTTTTTCTGAGCGATGGATAGGAAGAAGGGGTTTTATGGAGATTCCCTGACGTAATACCTTAGCATTTTTCCTTTGGGGCCATCTTAAAAATGTTGTTTATAAAATTAAACCTGAAAATTTACTGGACCTTCAAAATAAATTAACACTAGAAATGAGACTAATTAAAGAATAGGGGGTGCTTAAAAACGTATTATAAAGTTTTGAAAATAGGATAGCGCCACGAAGTAGACGGTCAATATTTTGAAAATTTACTATTGCTTCAGTTTTTGTTTCTTAAATCGTATAAACAAGATATTCAAGTGTTTCCATACTTTTGTCCCACACTGTATAAATTTGAATAATATTAAGTTAAATCCACCTTTTTAACATCTTGTTACTCTAGTTATTAATTTCTTTTGACTGCAAAATAAACGAGACCAGAACAACAAATTTTTTTAAACGGAACTCCTAAATTCAATAAACTCGCTTTTATTAAACATAAACGTTATGTTGATTTTATCTCAATTGTAGAGATTTGAAAGAAATGTTGAGACTAATTTGAAAATGAATGTATAATTTAAAATCAGCCCTAGAAACGTAGTGTAAACGAAAAATATTTAGCGATACTCTTAATTTTAATAATTAATAAACATGTGACATAAAAATTAAAATAATTCTGTTATGATAAGTTAATAACTTTGTAACATACTATACATAATTAAGTATATGGCAACGCATCAGCATGTGCTCAAATTGAAATTATTAATAAAATTCATCAAGTTATTAAACGTTTTATTTCATTCACTTAAAGTTCAAATTTTATTATTAAAATGCGAAATGAAACTTCAAAGTTTATATTTTTCAATATTTTAAGATACCTTGTACATGTTCCCACAAATGTGCACCTCCCACCACGCTGCAACGGTGCTACCTTCAGGTTCTCCTGTGATGCCGTTACACGTGGACGATTAGCAATATCACAAATGGTATATCTTATGTTCTTTGAAACTGTTCAATATTCTCGCAGTTTGAGAAGTATTTCACTCAATTTTCACTAAAATGTTTTTAGGACTATTTGTTCGCTAATTTATTTAATCTTTAAATGCTTGCACTTATAGTATCGGATGTCCTTGATGCCGTACTTGGAATTTATGTAATTCCCTTTTATTTTTTTACAACACCCTGATCGTGCTCTTTAAAAACATAAGTAGATTTTACCTTTACGGAGTTAGTTCGCCCTTATTTTTGATTTGGTCTATTGTGACCGGCAAGAATAACTGGTCGACTGTACTTCTCTAGCTGCTGCATGATGCAAACGATTTCACAGAACTATTAATTAATGATAATTAGTGCTTAAAATAAAAGTTTTGTTTTTCTTCCCTAAAATTTCTTTAAAATAAAAATGAGTTTTTAACTTAGTAGATGCCATTTTCAATGCATCTGTATTAGTAAAAAGGAAAATATTTTTTAAATAACTTTAATTTTTAAAAATTTTCTACATTGCTTTATGCCGTTTTAACATAAAATTTATAAACAAACTTTGTGTTAATTTAATAAAATTTGTAATCGTCTTCTTCTTTGTTTGATAAATATCTTCATATTATTAATATTTGAAATCAATTGCGTGGTGTATAATTTAAATTTTATGAAAATAATTCAAAATCAAAGTAGTAAATAATATCCATGCAAATTTGACGTAATATTACACATCTTTGTAGACGGTAATAAATATATTTTCGTATAAATTAATCTAGCCCAACCAGGCTTTAATTTTATACACATCTATCAATATTAAAACTCATGTGGATTTAAGATATTTAACAAATGCCTTTTTAGTAAAATTACAAGCAATAATTTTATAGAAAAAAGCAAATTTAGGCGATTTATAAGAATATATTCTGCCACTTTTTATCAAAATAGCTGCCGACCATGAACTCGAAAAATTCACGAATTGTAAAGGTAATACGATATTTTGTAAACAGAAACAAAGCGGTATTTGTGTTTTTAATTAGGTTTCACAGGAGTATGTGCGATAGATTTTTACACAATTTTTTTTATCGAGTCAGATTAAAAATTTTTATAAATTTGTGTTCACTAATGGATGGATACACATGTATTATTTTATTCCTCCACCATATGTGAAACAATGAAAAGTTTAAAAACTAGAACAGTAGACAAAACAACATTGTACTAGTTTTACAAACTTTGAACAAAGTAAATCCTTTGCCATTGACAAGACAAAAACGTAAAATATTTAACACTTTCTGTAGAATGGTTAAGTATTCATTATAAATCTACTACCTTCAAAACTAAAATATGTATGTTATTGTAAATTATTTTTTGTCACTTTTATTAGATAAAACCTTGAAACTTACGAATCAAAGAACAAAATTTTTAAATACGTAATTCTACATATAATGTTATAAAAAATATAAAATTTTATTTGAAAATATATTTATTATATAAATGAACAATCTTTGATAATATTGAGACTAGACAAAATATACTTTCAGCATGACGGTGCTCCGCCACCTAATACACTTCCTAACATGTATGCATTTCGTGATTTAATATTTCAGAATAATTGGAATACAAATGGAGCTTCATTTATGTACGAGTTAAAAGGATCTTTTAATATTAATTTTTCTTTATTTAAACTGTTCAAATAAAGAAAGTTTACGGTATGAAATTTATCACGCTAGACGAGCTCGGGTATACAATCAAATTGGTGACCCGGAAAATAACACTGCGGTACTACGTAAATGTAAACGTGATTTATCTAGTATATACTTGGATGTAACAACAGTTAGTAAATTTGTGTAAGTATAGCATACTTGTTCCCAAAACTGTCGGGGTGTATACGTTTAAATACTTTGGTTTAATTCGAAGTAAGTAATATTTGCTTTCGGAAGTCCTTCATTTTTGAAATCTTGTTTGTTACTTGAATAAAATTTAAACATGGTTATTTTTTAAAATAAAATAGGAAACAAGTTTATACACCAAGTTTTTAAATAGTGAAATTGTCATTCAAATGATAAATTATAAAATTTACTCATTCCTAGATATGTATAAATAGGTTAAATTCATTTCGAGTCATTGTTGTTTACTAGGTTATGTTTATGCGTTATGATTAATATTTTTATTGTTTACATCAACATACAATTTCCAATTCTAGTAACTAATTAATTTATTTATATTTACTCTTCGTTGATAATTTATGTTTTGTAGCATAGTTTTTACTGTATGTTTCTTTAATTAAGTAATGTGTTTTAATGGCCCCAGGGAACTATACGTTACCGAAACAACAAAATATTTTTTGGTTTACTTAAGGGGTTGTCAGTTACAAATTTTATCTGCCCTTTTAAAGAAAGTCACAATGACTTCAAGAATTATTTTTCGACATAACGGTATCCTTCGTACACGTTAAGCTTTTATTAATATTCTGGGTTTAAATGAAACTACGTAAACAATAAACAATGTAGTTGAAAACAATTAAAATATAAATACAAAGTGAATAAAATTATTATTTTTTTTAAAGGTTATAAAGTCCAACATTCTCAAATTTTTTTATTGTTTTATAAATTTAGCGCCCGATTTCGTGGAGTTAAATGGTTTCCACATCTTTAGACCAAAGATTAAAAATAAAATTGAACAATTTTTCTTAAAAATATTTTTTTAGGTTAACTTATATTTATTTAAAAAATGTTAAAAGAAGTTTAAATATAAATGTAATACAAATGTATATGAATAAAATTAATTTCTACTCCTATACTTAATAAAATCGGGACTTCAAGTCATGCCTATTGGGGTTTTTGTATTTTATTGCAACATTACTATGTAAAACCCTTTGCAATTTTTAAACAATTATTAAATTAATTTGCAATTTGAAGTTAAAGGGATAAATTTAAGAAATTACCCGCAATTCTCTGGTTATGGTAATTGAATGTTTAAAACTTCACTTACCTGAGAAATGTTCGTTCCAGATTGTTTATAGAGAAATATTGAAAACAATTAGGGCGATTCGAATCTGGGAGTATTTTCTCTCTTCGACATTAATTATTTAATTAAAGGATTTCTCGTGTAGAAGTGTACCTCCCCATGGTTACGATCGAAAGTAAAAATTTTCTTACTTGTTCGCCCGGCTTACAATTGGTTCGTTGTTGGCTTTACCAGAAAACTCATCGTGGGAAGCTTTTAGAATAACTAACACTTCAAACCGAGATCTCAGCAAAAGATGCAAATTTAGATCTTTTATAAACTTCTTATGTTATCATGATAACTTTTTCCCTCGATTAGTTTATCCAATTAATTTTATTTATTTTGAACTGGTGTCTGTTGCATTTTTATTTGAAATACGTTACGATTTGCACATTTGTAATACCTTAACTTGAGATTTCTTTATCGGCTAATATGAACGTGACATTTAAAATATTCTTAAAATTTTCGTGATCCATTTTCCTTGGATTTAAGAAACGGTTTACTGTGTCGATTGAGAAACAAAAGCATTTAACTTATTATTCCAAATAAATCACAAATAGAGAAATATGGCATGTAGAAAACATTTGCACCATGATTGAAACTTTCCCCATAAAGCATTATCTATACAAAATGCTTGTATATAGACATAGAGCTTTAAATTATTATTGGTAACATTTTGCAAGCTTGATTTTTCCAACACAACGCTAGCAGACATGAAAATTAACTTCAGATTGCAAAAATATGAACATTTTCTATACATTTCTCTTCTTCTTTCAATGATTCATAACTACCTCGTTAAATATATAAAGGACGGCCAAAAAGTATCAGGAATCGCTGTGTTGCATTGTAATTCTAAGGTGCGTACACACACATACACACGCGCACGTACGCACGGACTCACTCACTCGTGCGCGCATACACACGCACGCACGCTCCATTGGTCCTGTCATTGTTGGAAGTACCTGCGGACAGCTTCCCCTAGAATCTTCCGAAAATCAATCATCGCATACGATTTTGTCCTCCATAATTGCGAAACGCGTTTTCCTCAGGCACATTTTTGGAGTACGAAACAGTCAAAAGTTATTCAGAGCAATATTCGGAGCGGTGGTTGAGTGATAACAGGAATATTTTTTCGATGTGGTATTGCTGTCCAACAAACTATGTATGGTTCGATACGTTATCGTGACGTCGAAACGACTATCTCCACCGCCACTCGTTGTGCCGTTTCCTTTGAATTGAATCGCGTAACTTTCACACCAAAATAACTCATGCTAAACCAAACCATTGATATCAAAGAATACAATGAGCATTACTTTTCCTTGGTTTTGAGGATGGCCGCATTTTCATTCTGGATCGTAGGTGGATGCCCATGATTCATAATAAGTGTAATCGTTGTGAGGAACACCGGCTCTTGCGTGCTTTTCTCAAACAAATCCCCAATAACCATCATGTGACATTTCATCTGATCCGTGGTCAGCTGTCTTGCAGCACACTTCGCATTGATGCGTTTTATCTTCAAAACATGGGACAGAATCACATGAATGAATAACGTACTAACTTCTTTCTCAACTTCGCGATGATCATTCTTCGATTAGGACATGGCAAGTTTTCAATAATTTCTTTAGTTCTGAATGCTGAAAGCTTTCTGACGCGCTGGTATATTCTCAAACCTGGAAAATAATCAGCGAATCTTTTTTAGTGCAATGTTGCCATCAACTTGCTGAGGGTGGATAGCGTCACTAAAGCATATTTCCTAATTAGAACATGAATTTAATGCCCACACGCTATTCGAACTACTGCTTACATCTAACTAAATAGAAATTTAACAACACTACACGCGAGCACGCAACTGCGAATAGACATGCTTAGCTTCTCATCACAATCCAGGCTTAATCTCATCTCTTTTACCGCCTGCAGAGGAAATCTGGGAATATTTTGACTACCCTATGTATTTCAATAAGAACATTTTGAAAGTTGGGGGAACGAAAAAAAATCATTTTTAACCAAAAGGGCTTGAACTGAAAAGAACACATTTTTTTTAACAAGCCCAACTTTGTAAACATTTACATACCATCACTATAGATTGTCAATACTTTATAGGGTCAAAATTTCAAGCACGATTATGCTCGAAATTCTGGTGTTTGCTTATAGCGAGTTTAACTTGCCGCATTACACCAATGCAGTGCACCTTAGCAGTTTTCATTTTACAATATTTTGCAGTTTTCCTACTTTTTATACTGTTTTTTATGGACAGAAAGCAGCTAATATGCACCACACTCGTGTAGTGTAGTAAGTCGAACTCGTTATTAATTTGCTTTGAGCTCGGCTTAGACAATCATTATGGCAAAATTTGCGACCATACCAACTAATCAATTAAAATGCATTTAAATGATGGAATTTTAAGTTGGTTATAAAACCAATTGTATACATTAACTTTACAAGCTTAAACCATAATTGTCAATGCAGAGTTCTAAATAAAATTTATAATAAATGTTCAAAAATGTTTCCATTGTCTGTTAAAGGTCGGTATAGGGAATATTAATATCAACAGATGAGGATTTCTTTGTTGTTTAGGTATATTTAATAAACTGTATAGCATTCTAATAAACAAGTTTTAAAACTTTGCAATTCTAACACTTTGACATTATACTTTTAACGCCTTGCATATCACGTAATTGTTTTTGTAATATATCAAACATACTTCCCATTTTTTAAAGAACTTAAAACGATGCTTTTATATCATTAAGAATAATATGGAAAATAACATGTAATGGAACCTCTGCAAATAACAAAACAAGATTGAAAACGATATCATGCAAATTCCTTTTAAAATAGGTATCTACTAACTAAATAATAAATACATACATAAATCATTTTAAATAACAAGTTTGTAGGTGACTTCCGGCATAACCAGAATTTGAGAGAGCATGGCATTATTTTAGTTTAATAGAGCGTATCGAATAACATATATGCATATTTTTATAAGTAAAGCTTTCATTTATTGATTTATGGCTAAAATGTTCGTCGCACCTCACGCTGTATACACAGTGTCAAATTAACCTAGAATTTTGCAAATATTATTTAAACCACTTAACATATTTGAATAAAAATTAATATGTGTATACAATAGAAACATTTAAATGTGGCAACTATATCCGTTTTATCGTAACTATATAGGGTGCATCAAAATTTTGACAAACTTTTATATTATAAACAGAATATCCTATATATTACTATTGAGATTGATAAACTTTTTCAAGAGAAATTTGACAAGACAAGTTTGATAAATCTATCTCTCAAAATGACACATATTGGATCCTTATGACATCGGCACGACATAAACTAAACACGTAGAGAATACTGCACATATCTTTGACTTATCGACATAATATTGGCGCAGCATCTTTAATTATAAATACATTTGTGTCATTAAGTGCAGAAGTTGAAGCTTTAAGTCTTTATTTACGTCTGGAAAAGAGGAAAAACGAAAATAAACCGATTTATTACTGGATGATTTTATATCTTTGATATTTCTGCACACGCTTTATGCAATACATATTTTCTAGAACATTTCAGTAAATTGTAATTATATGTATAAATACTGGTATTTCTGTACTTACAAAACTGTTATCAAATTATCATTACATTTTGCTATGTTTTCAAATTACCAATGAACAAGGTTGGATGCTTAAATGTCGATACCCGTCATAAATTTTATGTTACACAGAGAATATCACACGGATGTCATGTTATAGCACCAGATGAAAGAGTGAATATTGAAAAGTAAGCGCTCAACATTGACTCAGAATAATGTAATTTATTAGAAACGCAACTTGTACCATTTTTACTTTCTTTTCGAGTTTTGCAAGTCAGAATAGTATTTTTAAGCGAACGAGAAAGATTCCGATTTCAATAATGATTGGAAATAATGTCCGAATAAGTTCGTATTTAAGGAGAAGTATGTAACTTACTTGATAAGCTACGCCCAAATCGCCCTGAAATGAGCAAATAGTAAACTACTTCAGACCATGAACTAAACGCCCAAAAGTAGCAACTGAATGTGATAAAGCGCTAGTAAAAAATTGCTGTTCAAGAAACTGCCAAAACATTAATATGTCTTGGACTGCAATCCGTTGTATTTAAATTACAAAGAATTCGTTCTTAGAGGTACATCTTGTTTAAAAAATGTTTGAAGGGCGATTTGGCAGAAGATCAGCATTTTGTAAAATTCTTATGAATAGCTGTTATACTGATCGTAGTTTTGCCAGAAACGTTATTGTCTTTCATGCTAAATGGAACCTTTGAACAAACATAACTGTAAATGCCGGTCCACAGTAATAGTAATCCACATTAAATGGCAGAAATCTATATGGAAACGCCTCAGAAAGTGAGTAGTATGAGGAAACATCATTGGTCACGCTGTGATTGGTTCATTTTTCATAAAAGAACATCTTACATCTGCAGAATTCTTAAATATCTTCAACAAGTTTTACCACATTTTAAAAGTTCTTCGCCCTAATCGAATATCTATATAGTTTTATCACGATGAAAGTCCAGCGCATTTTGGTATACATATTGCTATGGCCAATTTGACCAGTTAATTAAATACCCACGTAAATTCAAAAATACCTGAACAATCAAGTACAAAAAAATGCAATTTTGAACTA
>JAHWXV010019673.1:0-26313 GCA_024586415.1 Phrixothrix hirtus | reverse complement strand
ATTCTTACATCATATTAAAGTACGACATTTTAACTTTACGATAAAATGAAATAAGTAGCACTTTCACTATATCTACGAAATTGATTAATGATCATCGTTTATTCTATCATATTCCACAGTGCGGCGTGGCGCACTAAATATACCTCTTCCTTTCGTTCTGAAAAATTGTCAACACAATTCAAACACATTGGCCAATTACATCCGACCTACGATCTCCGACAGACAACAAACCGGGTGGGCAATCTTCATTTAGTTTTGTACATGCCCGTATCTTCGCACTGTCAACGATTTGCCCCAAAATCAGTGTAACAAATTTGACACTTTGTATATTTGTAACGTGTCATTTTAGGATGATAAATTGATAATCCATCAATTTTTTGTAGTATTAGGTATTTAACAAATTAATGTTTCCGTTGGAAATATATAATCAATAGTACAAAAATCCAGCCAATTTACAGGAATTAGGAAACATAGGTTGTGTCGTTGATATCAGATCTGTAACTAGGTTTTCGTTCTGGAAATATCTCAATTTATCAATAGCACGCCAAATATCAATTTTTAAAGAAAATTTATTTACGTGAAAACTGCAACATTCTTGGAACATTGTAAGTGACGCTTATATACAAAATAAAACACTGTAAAGTAAGTTTTATGTATTTAATAGCATTCAATGTTTAACACAGACAATGCGAATTACTAATGAAAACTGGAGCATATTAATTAATTTAAATCACAAAAGAAGAAATAAATTTACTTAACTTGTTGAAGATGTCCCAGCGTTGAATTCTGAAATCCTTATTCGAATAACAATTCCATATTTTACTGCATATTAAGCAAATTAACTATTTTTTACATTTACAAAAATGTGATTCAATGTTAAATGAATCAAATTCAAAAAGTTTATACAAATCCCAATTTTAAATGTATTTTAAATGCATCAAATGATATTGCATAATCGAAACTAAAAGTAATTCAATTAGAATTAAAACCACTACGCTAAAAATAATCTTCCGCTATAACCTATGAGTAGCTAATTGCATAAACTTTGGATAAAATATTAACGCCACGCACAACGTCGACGGAATTCCAAGAGAGCCTTCCATTAATAGCTATTTATGTACCAAGGCACCTGTATAGATGATATTGCGCTGAGAGCGACGAATTCATCCCAAACGCCTTTGGTCTGAGGAATGAATATCGCTCGCTTAAAGAAATTCGACAAAGGCAGTTATATGGAACGTACTTATGTAACAGACATCAAAAACTTGTTATGTTTGTGAATAATTACGGACAAGTGGAAAATGTTTACCAAAAAAATGCTAATTTGTTGTGCTCGTGAGAGGAACTGTTTCCTCTCTGATTTTAACTGACGCTCGGTATGCAAATGATCATTTGCGACATGTCAATCGTTCGTAACTAAATTAAAACAGGAGCTGCTAAGTGTGGAGAAACAATTCGTATTTTCATTTTATAAAAATTTAAGATTATATTATGCGTGCACCGAATCTTTGGCTGTTGACGTACTATAGGTTTCTATTGTAATGTGGCGTATAATGTTTAATGGGTTAGACACCAACGAGTGCGCATGCAGTTTTGTTGTCAGTAATTGTAAGAGTACTTTTGTTGCATTGTCGAAACTAAAGGTGATGTTTGAAAAAATAGAAAATCAACTTCAAACTTTTTGTAAAACTGGGGAAAAATGAATTATAAATTCATAAAATACTACTTAATGTAATGTGGAGTCTACTCTGAATCATAGAACGCTATTTAAATGGCAAATATTTTTAAGGTGGGGAGAAAAGGCGCCAATGATAATTCATGAGAGCAACGCTGGACAACTTCTCGTGTTGATTAAAAAATTCAACACATTCTCGCTTTGATGACATGAGACTGTCGTAATTCCACTGAAATGAGTTCTTTTCAGCTTGGAATCGGTAAAGATGGCGTAAAAACAATTTAAAAAGGACAACCGATAGAGGCTGTGTGAAAGAATTGTTCCGAAAGTTTTGACCGAGGAACAAAAACAACAACGTGACGTGTTGCTTGTTGTAACAATTGGACAGAGAGTGCAAAAGATTTAAATTTTCTCATGAAATTTCGAATCCTAGCTTCACGAATATAACCTCGAAGGTAGAAAAAAATGGCGGAAGGTCGGTGAACCACATAGTAAGGTACGGGCAAATGTCGATCAAAAATTAAGATTATGGTCATTGTATTTTTAACATACATGGGGTGGTGTACATAAATTTATTCCAAATTCTAAAATGGCCAAAAGGAACTGGATCTTGTAAAACAACAATGCATCCTCGCATACGGCACCTGTTCTAATCGCACAGTTCTCACTTGCAATTTTTTATATTTCCCAAAGTTAAAATTATCAAGTGAGCTAGACATTTTGGGGATGTGGAAAGCAAATATAAAACTGAAGGACCTGTCAAAGAATAACATAAAAGAAACGTTAGGCAAACTGTATTTTGTCAGAGGAAAGTGCTTTGAAGGCGACTCGTTCCTGTGCAAATACATTTTTGACGAATTAAGTGCACAAACGTTTAGACTACAGTACGTGAAAATAGTTAACAGATGACGTTGCTTTGTGAAAGAAAAGAAATAAACAAAATTCCACAATTCTAAATTAAATCAAGGTGTATCTCTAGTAAAATTACTTATAAAATGTCGTCCAGGATATATAAATGATAAAATCATAAAAGTGTTAAGTAGAAGAAAAAAATTGCTACAGAAAGCGAAATGGACAGAACAATAAATAGTTCCATATTTTGGTTATAACGGTACGAATTGTCCTTATGACAATACAAAGCAAAATCTGGTGACAGGAGTTTATTGGTTTTTCGTTAGCTGCAGGAATAAGGGTTACATGTTTACTCTTTAACACAAACACCTGGTGCAAATTTGATAAATAGTCAAATTACTAGCGCCAAGGATTTTAGGACGGCAACTCTTCCAGTGATGCGCCATTGTTGCAGTAATTGTTTTCTGTATAGGAACTGATCAGCGGTTGCATTATCTTTCAAACCCCTTAAATCCACGCTGCACTAATACATTAGTCTCGATAACATTTTCCACATAAAATACCCGTTCGAGTATCCCATGGCTATTAAAATTCGAAGAAAAAAATCAGTCATCACAAGCTTCCTTCCTTTTTCACTCCTTCAGTTCCGCAATGATGTCAATTTGAAATTAAATAGTCTAAATTCCTCCATGCAGAATGTTAATAGAATTATAGACAATTATCTTTTTAGTAAGGAAACGTTACAGTATATCAGTAGCAACATATTCGATAAATCTAAATTAAATACAGGGTGTAGCAGAGAAATACTTACTTACTTACTTACTTGTTCTTGAATTCTGAGTTTAAACTTGATAGCATTAGCAACTGTTTCAATAGCACTCGTCAATATTCTAGCGGTATGAAAAGTCGACTCATTTTGTTCAAACTATGTGTTTTTACCAACAAAAAAGTTTGGTTAATTTTTGTTTCGAAAATATCTCAATCATATGGACATAGTGAAATTGGGTCAGGGTGGTCGCATTTCGATTGTCATCTATAAAGAAAGACAACGTTGGTACTATGTAAATATTTCTCGTGAGGTTGGTGGAGATTTTCGTCTAACTAATACTAAAAATGTTGCTTATCGATAAATCCAAAAAGATGAAAATATTCCTTATTATCAAAAAGAGCTAAAAATTGACATTATTATTATAGTTAACGCAATCACGTTCTTTCACTTCGTGTATATGGATTTTACACAGGTGTACGAAGTGTTTAACGAATCTGCATGACGACGCGACATGAAGTCGGCAACTCTGACATTTGTAACTCTGTATAAATAAAATGTGATTAAGCGATATGGTGATTAAAGACGAAGGTTAAGAGTTTGTCAGCTAACCTGTAACTCAAAATCGTACTTTCTTGTATCGCCAATTTAACTCCCTGCAGCTATTACCGGGCTCTGGGATAAAGCATATTAACCAGATTGAAAACAAGTAAAACGATCATAACCTCGTGGTTCTCCGCGAGAAAGTTGTTCAGGGCGCAGTGGAGTCTCCTTCTAGAAACAAGGGTGTGCAATGGTAATTTCGAATCCCGCCAAATGTGAAGTTCGAAAGTGTCGAAGACCACGCTCTTGAAGCTCTGACTGTAGTATTAGGATACCGCAAATTGTGCGCGCCTAGGTACCCAAAATGCTAACTGAAGAACACACAAGGAAACGGATGGGCTTCGCACTCGACTTCCTCATGCGTTACATGAACCATATTGTGACGGATGATGAGTTATGAGTTTATCACCATACCCCTGGATCGATGAAGGCGGCAAAAACATAGTGATAATGTGGTTTCAGGGGTATACAGAAGCTCAACCCAGTTTTAACAAGCATATGGACAATGGAGGCAATTACTTCAAAATCTAACCACTGTATCGGTCTGCAAATTGCAATAATTTATAGACGTAATAAAACTTTTCTCAATTAATTTCCGGACATGCATCGTACTAAGTTAATTAAGAATAAAATATTTCCTTAGAAGTAGTCACATAATGTAAAATTTATTAATACAGTAAGTGTTACGAAAGCAAAATATGCCGACAAGAAATTCTTTGCAAATGTTCTTAGAAAGATGGGAAATATAAAGTTATGACCATTACAAAAACTTGTAAAAGAGAGATTGGACGAAATGTGGGAAAAATAACTTATTTTAAAATAAAGTGAAATAGGCAGAGGTATCAAAATGCAATTACGCGATTGATGAAGGCAATTAACAAATTTTGTCGGCACGGTGACGCAAAATCCTATTTAAAGGCAAATTTATTGATCAACGGGGTTAACATCGCAAGGGTAAATTTAATACTACGTATCGGTAAATGGGAGCAGCTGACAAACAATTTTTTGTATCATAAGAAGCATATAGAAGTCCAGCATATACCTTCCATTTACAAAGCAAACCAAGACGCAACCAAAAAGCCAATTAAAACCGCAATCAGAATAAAATTCATTTATGAAACTTCCTTCGATAAATAAATTAAATAAATCTAAGAAACACAAACGGCATCACGTAAGTGAAGTTGAAAATTAATTTAAAATAAAAGTAGTGAGTGAATTCGATTCAATCAATCTCTCATTTGAAACATATAATAAATAAATTGATAATTTAGCATTTTCAATTTAAAAAGAGTTTCACAACGAGATTCATTTATTTAAAGCATTTATCATAACACGGCCTGAAACCCACCTATATGTCTGATTTTATGTATTTAATTTTATTTTTATGATTTAATGCTGATGTTGTGGGTAAGAAAATTTAAGTTTTAATTACTACACTAATTTTTGACCTCCGCCGTTAGGTGAAGATCCTTTCTTAGATTATTCGTAGCTTTTAAATCAACAAATAAACTACTTGGAATTTATTTCAAACAGTTTAAATAATTGTTTCCTAATTTTTTACTTTAAATCCACACTTGGCAGTAATAAAATAAATATTACAAAATCTAAGTGAGCGAGGCAGCTAATATCCCCTTCTAGACCAATGCTGTACTTTGCTTTCAAATTAAAAAAGCTAGCAAATAGAGAAACAAATTTCAGAGGGTATCTATAGAAACAAGATTAGGATAACAATTTGACGAATTCGTTACATAATTACAATAACTAAGAAAAATGTAAAATTTTAAACTTGACATCTTGTTGCCACGATAGTTTCAGCAAGAATGCAGTTTTCTTTGCTCTCCTCTAGTAGCAATGTAATTAATGTAGGAGGTATTACAAATTCAGATCGTAAGGATTAAAATCAATTTAAAAAATTGTTAAAATTAAAAAGACTATTTAGCATAATTCAAAAAGAATTTAAATAACCTTTACGATCTTGTGCTTAAAATTAGTAGACAAATTATAAAAGTTCAATATGATAAACTACGTGCAATGAAAATCAAAGAAAATGTACAACTAGATTTTAGCAATAGTACCAAAGATTAAATGTGTAAAGAATTAAAATGAAATGCATCCAAATTCCAATTTTAAAATTACGCTTTATTCTTGTCTGGCGGCTTTTTTAATACCGTAGTAGTTTCACCAATGTCCTTAAACATGTCTTAACAGCATGACTAAACAATACTAAATTCTACGGCTAGTTCTGCAGCGGCGGCAAAATAATCGTTGCACCATGCCTTAACGGCGAACGTACGTTCGCATCAATTTCCTGATTCATGATTACTAAATGTTATGATGCATGCATTACCCCCATCCCAACAGTTCTCAGGAAAATTGAGTTTTGTAATCGTCTATTTTTAGGTTATATCATATCGTTAGAATAGTTAAAATTCAGAAATAAGCGGTAAGCCATTTCTATCCTTACTTTATTTAATTAATCGATAGTCTTCGATGTTAGTTTTTCCTTCCAATCCAAGCAATGACTTTGATGTTTAGGTCTTTGCCCTCTCGTTAATTTTGACCGTCTCCTTTGCATCAAAGACCTCATGATCCGCTGTAAAAGCCTGCTCATGAATGTAACCTAGATTGAAATTGTTTCCGAGCCCGAAAATTTTACGTGCCATAGTTTTCTTTGTGCTCTTATAGGTTGCTTACAGAAAATAGTGATGCTACCTTTTTCATGCTTTATCGCCATAAAATAGTAACTTTCTTGCTCGTTCAAAGGTTTTTACAATAATGGAACAAATAGTGGCCTATTTGGTCACGTGATAATAAATACAACCAATTTTTTGTGCCCTGGTTTTGAGGTAACAGTTTCGCAAATTACTATGTTCGATTTGGTTTGTCCTTAACGCAACCATAGAAGGCTATTTTTTTATGCTTTATCATCGTAACATGTACTTCCCACTCATTCCAAAAAGTAATTTGTCCTGTCACGTGGCAATAAGTACAAATAAACTATACTGTTTTTCCAAATACTTTGAAATGAATCTAGAATTCCCTTTTCTAAATATTCGTTCTTGAACATGAAGATGGCATAATTTCTTTCACTGCAATCACATGGGATAAATGTCAAACTTTGTTGGGGCCAAGCCATTTTCCGTTTTTGTATGTTGAAAGTATACCACAAACAGAAATTCTCAACTAGGTTTCCATATGAGGATGATGATTTACGATTCAGCGTGCACAAAAACACGTATTTCTCTAAGTTTATGAAACATGGGTCTTAAGCTTTTTGGAAAATACTTTGCTATGGATCAATACAACCACGTACTTTGAAAATTGGAAGACGATATACGGTATGCATACGACACTTTCAGTTAACTCTAAACTACGAGGGCGGTTTCTTTTCAACCTCCGATGGTCAATAAAACAAAGTCAAGTGTAAGCAACGAAAGGAATGTATTACTAAAAGTTAGGTGCAAAACTGGTTAATATTCGATATAATCACCGTGAAGATTGAGGCATATGTCATATCTGGGAAGAAGATTTGCAATCGCATCTTCATAGTGAGTTGACATGTGCCTTAACGTTTTTTAAAAATTGTACTTAGACTCAAACCTCTGCCCTCCTAGTCACCTTTTCAGTTCAGGGAAAAGGTGGAAGTCGGTCGGATGTTCAAAAATTTCACATCTAAATTGCTGAAGAAGTTGCGAGGTCAGGCATTGCCATGAATGAATCAGAAGAACTCTAGAAGTCAGCATGCCACTTCTTTTGCTCTGAACGGCTATTCGCTTGAAGAAACCGAATTGTATGCGCAACTCGCACTTGGCGGGCTAGTCAACATATCCCTATAACTCAGCTCATAATAGCGTAATGGCAGTGGCGATTATGGGGAACTTTCTCAGTCGCCTTCCACACATACCCACCTCTAATCAATCGATTGATTATTCACCTGCACGATCGGAAGTTAAAAAAACCAGTCTTGTAGAAAATTGAAATGGCAATTAAAAAACAAATAGAATCTTCTTGTTTAGTGCCACATCCTAATGAGGATTTACAGAGATATTTTACTAGCCAAGCGAGAAATGACGAGGGCTCCAATTGAATGCAGGCCTTACACATCATAAAGCCATGTATAGCCGTTACAGTAACTAAATTATTAACTTAATTTTATCTAGGAGATCAACAGTAGTGTGTTATAAGCGTTGGTGGCTCAGAGGCTGGCATGTTTACCTGTGAACCCAGGTGATACGGATTCAAACCCGTAGAGAATACCTTCTACTCAAATAAGTGTTTCGCACGGAAAAATCAGTTTGGAACACTCAATTATCTCTTCTGGTTATTAATGGTTCAATTTTTTTAATCTATCTATCAAAAGCTTCAGACATGTATAAATTTAAAAAATCAGCAGAGAACCGAAACAGAGAATTTCGATCTAGTTTAAACAATGTACTCTTTCCCCTGCAATGAGCTCTTTAGAAAAAGATTATAAATTATTTATTTACAAAATATAACTTCTCTCGTCAAGAACGCTAAGTTGAAAATGTTCGTCCCCAACAAAGTTTAGGTTGTATCGACCTAATTCTGTTTTAAATGTGTTTTATTCAAGAAAATCTTTCTGCGAGCGTAAATGTCTAGTTAAATCAATTATTTCGAAGTAATACTTCCATGAAATTGATACATATAGTTACACGCGTGTAATTGTGTTTTATTAACACATCTACGTTTGCAAAAACTCGGAAAATTAAATCCTTAGACGTTTATCTTTGTTTTGAGATGTCATTATAAAGGATTAAAACAGAGCAACTTTAAAAAGCATTAAATAATTGTTTTGAAAGGAATTTCATCAAGAACGGAGACAGAAGTGATCAAGAGACGGCTAATTTAACTTATTAACCAAACTAAAGGTGAAGCTTGTAACAATTTAACGCAAATCTTCGTTAAAAAATAGTCTCATAAATAAACTCGATTCCCGTACATATTCGGCCAGGTTAATCAATTACTAATTTCAATAAAATAACTGCAAATAAACAAAGTGTGTCTGTTCCAATATCATCAAACCAGATTCAATTTAGGTAAATAACTCTACACCAAAAGATTCCAATCATTCTTAGCGCTCTAAAACAACATTTGATCACGCGAGCGAGCTTTAAAAGAAAGTAAGGTTAGGTAAGCGCGATTTCTGAAAACAATAAAGTAATTAAAGCCTGTTTGTAATGCCAAACATAAAGAAAATTTATTCGTAAAATAAAAACCTAGAAAACTTTTATTATGGAGAAATTTAATTTTGAACAAGCTTTTGTTGGTCAGGAATAAATTGAAATAAATTTAATTAACCAACAATAATGAAATAGCCGGTGTAGATAATACAATTCTGTTCACTTAAGTACCTAAAAGTTACAGAGGTAGTATATTTCCAATTACGTTCTCCAAATAAAGTTTTAGCTGTAGACAAATTTAATTACTTTGTATGGTACAGCATAAATTGCTATAATGCAATTGAAAGTACTTTAGACTCGCACACTGCACTTAAGTTTATTGATTTTTGTAGTTCGACTTTGTTTGTAGCAGTGACGAATAAGGAAACCCTTGCAACCGCATTGAGTTGTTTAGCGTAAATACGTGGAGAGTCGCGAATTTCTCAAACTTTTTCATATAGTACAGGCGCGGCTCCTCAATAGGAGCTGCATTTAGTTGTACTTTTATGAATTTTTATTGGAAAAACTGCTATGTATATTATAAAAACTTTAAAAAATTTACATATGTATGATATAATTAATAGCAGAGCTACAGCTCTACAGCTCTGATCGAGGGGCTTCTACTGATATAGTATATTCTCAAATGTTATACATAATTCTCAACTCATTAGCGCCTTCATTATTATTTTAAATTCCGCCATTCTTACAACACAATTTGGATTGAATAAACGAAGTTCTATCTTTAACAGATTGAAACCAAATTGCTTTCCAAGTAACCGCACAGTTCTAGCGCGTTTAATATAATATAATCACTTCTTGATAATAACAACTGATAACATCCAAAGAAAATTAAATTCAAAATTTGTAGCATTTATAGAAAAGAATGGGCTTTTTTGCTTTGTTTGGGTCTCAGGATTCGGGCTGCGGAATTTCCCTTGGCCCTCTTGGACCAGAACTGTAATATAGTCATTTCGCCATGCCTACTAGAATTTTGCCGAATCTGGAGGAGCTTCACAGCCAATAGGGATTTTTAACGTGCCGAACATCACATTGACACAGGACCTACAATTTTACTTCCTTATCCGAGAAGAAGGCATTCTTTTTAAATTTTTCTCTGCTGAAAAATTTACCGACCTCGATCAGGTTTGAACCCCCGTACCTTAGATGCAGGGGCAAACATGCTAATCACTACACCAGTCGGGGCCGGCAAGAATAAACTTAGTAAAGGTCTCGCCACAAAACAACTTAGCCCAAGGAATTTGTATATGTAAGGTAAATAAACATGCCACACAGTAGTCGAAACCTTTTCTTGTCTCCTTGGTTTGTCTTCTTATTCTCGTAAAACAGAATACAAGTTTGCATCTTTCACGTACTTGCAATTCGGCTAAGAGCTATCTGATTTTCCCTGAAAAGTGTCCCTGGAGTCTTTCGATCATTCGGTCGCATCTCAAGACTGCCCTCTGTAGAAAGACCTCAGCCTACACACTGTTTCTTATGCCCTTATTCTGGGTGTAATATGGGAACCTGGAAATCACTCTGAGTATCTTGTTTCGGCCTAATGCTACTTCTTTGAATGTGGAAACCCCAACCTGACATGAAATCTCTTCCCCGTACATCAAGCTCGGGATCAGAAGCGATTCCACCAACTGTCTCTTGGTTTTTAGCGAGAGGTTGTTGTTTCTTCCCAGTAAGCCAACTTCTTCGCGTGGTTTTTCAGTGTTACCTTCTTATTAAAGTAAGCAATCTCCCAAAGCCCTCCTCATAAGTCGCTCTGATTTTTGAAAAATCAATCGCTTGTGTCTTTCATTGATTTTGATGCGCCAAGTATCGCAAAACTTCTGAAACTCGTGAAGGCAACTGTTAAGATCTTTTAGGGCCTCTCTTCGCCACCGTGCTGTTGCTATGATGGCTGTCATCGGTGTATTGGAACAACCTTGTTTCCTCTTTTCTGACCATTCGCGAGACGTCTGTTCTGTAAATATTGTACAATAATGGCGACAGTGGTGACTCCTGTGGAAGTCCCTCGTTGGCAGTTCTTGTGTATTTTCTTCCCTCTAGGAACGAGGTGCAGATAATTCGGTACATGGGACGTTTCCATTTTTAGGAGGAGCGCCTTCCTCTTGGCGCTTTCTATAAAACTGTTCCTTAGAGCTATTTGCTGGATGGCCGCAAACGCCTTCCTAAATCCTAATTGGTGAGGTGGTATTATCTTGTTCCCTTCGGTACATTTCTTGCATTACAAAAGCTGTTGCAGCTTTCTTGAACATTTTAAAAACTCAGAGAAACAGCACAGTCAGTGAGAGTGACATGGATCTTCGCACACAGATACCAAACATACAACTGAAATCGTTAGACCTTAACCTGCGGTTACTCTTTCCGCCAGCGCTCCATACGGCGCAAACGAATGCTAGTCTCCGGACGACGCTCGTATATTGCAATTTTAGATTTAAAAAATTAAAATTGATATCATAATTTAAGGTGATAACACAAAACTAACTGTTGCCAAATTTTGACAATCAATAACAACTGTCTGTAACTATTTCTGTTTTTTACCATTTCCTCCTCTGCGCTCGAATCGTCTGCTTTTATCATCGTGTTGGCTTTTGAAAGTTTTATCTCTCTTAGTTTACTTTAAATATTCTTTGGGCTAGTTATTAGTTGTAACTCTTGGTAACCTATATGCGAAAAGGCTTTTATTGTCGATTTGCATTTTTTAGCAAGTGTCCCTATTTTCGCTTCGCGCCTTTCTCTCAGAATTCCATCCTCAGCGCCGATTTAACGCTGTTTTTTGATATCAGCAGCTTGTTGGCATTTGGACCTTTATCTCCCTTTTCGGCAATATCTAACAAAAATTTTAAATGTTATATTATAGTGCCAACCGCTTTGTTTCTTCGATTCTTTTTAACATAACGTTTGTTGTGGTATTAGCTCCCCTATTTTTGCAATGATTTTCTTTATATTAATAATTTTATGTTAACGATCATGATCACTAACATCTGTCAACGTCTTTAATCTTCAGAATTAAAAGAAACACTCCAAAATTGTTAAGCTGGTCCTAAAATTCGCAATTGTTAAAAATACAAAAATAACTTTAATTGCGTTTGCGTTGCATGAAAATATTAATTTCTACAAATAACGTTCAGTTGACGAAGTTACTTGATGGTTGCTCGACGTGCCCGGTGACTCAAGTACGACCATTAAAAGTAAAATATTAGAAGTCACATCTAAGATACTATTAAGGGCTATTGCGATTAAAACCATGCGCTGCAAATTTCCACTTTAACCTTGATCTTTAGCATAAAGTAGTATTGCACGATATATCAGTGTAACCTTTTTTCAGATTCATATTGAAAAATTATAGAATTAAAAAAAATTAAATAAAGTAATATTTAACAACATAAAGTTCGGTCAGTTTGGACAATATAATTTGAAAGAGTTTTACTTCGTTTTAATAATTTTAATACGCCCCTCTAGAGAAAAGTCCTCTCACGGGATACTCTAAATTTTACAACGCACCCTTACTGAACTTCATTATGTTACGGATATTGCTACTATAAAGACTGAATTTTGACGCATCTATTATTCAGGGAAATATTATAAACAAACCATATTAAATAATAAATGATGCTATTTAAAAATATTAAACCGATCGGTAGGGAATTACCATATTGAACTCATTTTAATGTATCTAGCTTTTACAGAACATTTGAATAATTAAAATCATCAATACAAACAGGTCCCCTGAGGGTGTTGAAGGCCTACTTATTGAGAAAGCTTTTAATGCTGAAAGCACGCATAGTTTAGATTCTTTGTTTCTTTTATTTTATACCAATAATCGCTGATGTAGGAACCAAAATTGAAGTACATACATACAGGGTGACTTTTTGAAAAGTTTCAATGGGCCGTATTTTGTTTAAACTAAGAGATATCAAAAAGTGGCCAAAACCGTTTCAGTAGTACGCAGGAGGAACCAAAGTGACCTCATAAACATGGCGACATCACCCCACCCGCCACGCCCCCTCAGCCCAAACTTTGAAATCTTAAATGGCAACCCTTCCCTTGCGACACATCATTGGAAAGGTCTTGAAAAATACTTTTCATTGATATCAGACAAAGTTATCTAGATTAGGATGACACAGTAAAAAGTTATTCAACAATAAACTGATCGGATAATATACGCGTAATTTACGTGATAAATTGATCTAGTAAGTAAATAATAAAATACGCTTTAAGCAATGTAATTCATTTATTTACGTTACACTTATGTAGTACAGAATTAAATTAAGTGTTCAAACTGTTCACTATTTCGTTCTAAACAATAAAATAAACGCTGTTCAAATGCACGCGTTACATTTACAAACACTTTCCTTGGAATTGAACGACATTCCCAAATTATCCGATCACTAAGATCTTTTATTGAAGCAGGTTGTGTTTCGTACACCATTGGTTTTAAATGACCCCAAAGAAAAAATCAAGGGGTGTAAGATCCGGAGATCGTGTAGGCCATTCTATGGGACCTCTTCTTCCAATCCACTGTTCCGGAAATGCGTCATGAAAATGAATTAAAGTTTCATTAAAATTCAGGTTTACGTCAAGATTGCGTTGTGTCTCTACTTCATATGTGATGAGAAGTCTGATAGTATTCTGTAGCATGTTCAGATAGATATCTCCAGTTAGATTTTCTTCTAGAAACGGAGGACCCCCGATTGTGTCTCCGAAGTGTTAATTTTTTGGGATCATTGGGTATGTCCACGAAAACGATGTGGATTTTCGTCCGATCAATAGCGGTAGTTGTGTTTATTCACTGACCTATTAAAAAAAACGTAGATTCCTCACTAAAACAGATGTTTTTTACCAACTCTAGATTATTGTAAATTTTCTCCGTCATCTCTTTACAAAATTGAAGTCTTCGGTCGTAGTTGTCTTCGGCCAGTTCTTGCAGGGTTTGCATCTGGTAAGGGTGACATTTATTTAACTGAAGTGCTCGTCGTACCGTTTCTCGCGAAAGTCCTGTGGCATTCGCTGCTTTTCAAGTTGAAGACATTGGAGTTGCAACAAAATGTCCGAGCAGTTTTATCTTGACAAATTCATCCAGTACTCTTCGCCCGATTCGTTTCTGATTTACCACTGACCCCGTTTCTTCAAATTTGTTAGCTAATTTTGCGACATTGATATGACTATATTTTTTGTCTGGATACCTAGCATTAAAATCAACATCTGTTCTTAATGCAGATCGACCCTCTGAACCGTAAATGAAAATAATTTCCACTCTTTCAACTAACGTGTACACCATGTTGTGCAGTTACACCAAAAGACTTTTAGATACTAAACTTTGATGATGTTAAATCCTAAAAATGCAGTTTTTCTGATGAGAAATACTTGAAATTCTACTACAGCCTGGCAAATGAGAAATTCGGTACTTACTTTCTCTTTTACTTAATGAGATAATAATGAGAAAAATTTCAAACATTTTCATGGCACTACAGACAGTAATGACTTGACACAACAAATGAAATTTTTGTCATTTACCTACTAGATCAATTTATCACGTAAATTACGCGTACATTATCCGATCAGTTTATTGTTGAATAACTTTTTACTGTGTTATCCTAATCTACCTCTCATGATATCAATGAAAAGTATTTTTCAAGACCTTTCTAATGATGTATCGCAAGGGAAGAGTTGCCATTTAAGATTTCAAAGTGAGGGAGGGTGGCGGGTGGGGATGTCACCATGTTTGTGATGTCGCTTTGGTTCCCCCTGCGTACTACCGAAACGGTTTTAGTCATTTCTTGATATCTCTTAGTTTAAACAAAATTCGGCCCATTGAAATTTGGGTGGGGATGTCGCCATGTTTGTGAGGTCATTTTGGTTCCTCTGCGTACTACCGAAACGGTTTTAGCCATTTTTTGATATCTCTTGGTTTAATTAAAATACGGCCCATTGAAACTTTTCAAAAGTCACCCGGTATGTATGTACATACTGTAGATACATGCATATGTAATTATATTATTTTTGTAAAATCTATTCTGAGAGTACTTACTAAGTGTAACAAACTGTTGAAATTTAAATGCTTTTCAAACTTAAAGCTCAAAGCTCAAAATAGAACTTGTATTTCGTATACAATAATTATTAATCACTATTTCGTAGCCACCAGTTCACTGTAGTAGTATCACCGCCGTCGTTGGCAGTGAAATAAATAGCGGTGACAACGGCGATAATATGGCTCTAACAAACTGACTGCGGCGAAATGTCACATGCATTACTGAAATGAAATTTATATCTGATTTTCAAAAAAACATTCTTCACGATTCGAAGTTTTAACCCAGATAGATGTACGCAGTGTGGCTAATAAATAACAAAACTGAGCGCCCTTATAGAAACTGGGAGTGCACGCAAGGTGAATGATCTAAAAACCAGAACCAGATAGGATAAGCTGAGTTTTAATGTCCTTCATAATCAGTTTGTGAGTAGCGATTGAAGGGGTATGTCGACATCAGGGTTAATGTTAAAATCGCCGAGCGAATGTTTAGGACCCTTGCAGGCAGTACACAGCGTTAGTTGTAAATCATCTAAAAGGCAATAATGAACAAGTCCAAGATGAAGACAATGCCGATCGTTTTCTTTGATAGCAAGTCATGATTGATTGAGTACAACCGGATCAGATTATTAATCGGCATATTGCCTTGAGGTTTTGAGTAATTTAAGAGAACTGGTCGCGAAGAAGACGCCCGAATTATGAAAGAAGAACATGTTAATTCTCCATCACGGCAATGCTCCTCTAAAAGGATCGCCCACCTTACGCGCCGTGCGACTAGCCGAAGTAAAGAAGAAAACGGCGGCGTTGCTGAAAAGATTGTCACTTTATGACCTAGAGGACTGTTTCCAACAATGAAAATTTCGCACGCAGCGATGTAAAAATAGGAATGAGAGTTTAATGAAGAAGATAACAGTTAAGCTTTTGTATTATTTAATAGTTACACCTCATATATGAAAACAGTTAGAGGTTTTGAAGTTTTGAGTGATTGAGTTGGGCTAAAAACAACCATAACACTGATGAGCTTGATTATGTATTATTTATTTGATAAAAAACTGAAATTTTTAAGAGATTCTTAAAAGGCGCAGTCACCGCCCACGAAATTTTGCGCGAACTCTGCAAAGATGTACAGATTTGGCGCACTTGACTTTAAAATCAGTTAACCTGAGATATTGTAGATATTCTAATCACTCTTCAGTTATGAAACACAGTTTATCAAGTGTGAAAAAACAAAAGCAAGTTCAAACTTGAGTAGAAAACAGGATGACGTAGTAGGATCCAGTAATATTTCTTTATCTTCTCCACAACCCATGTACCAAAACAACTGAATTTCATATCTGGTACCTAGTGGCTATTTTCTCGCTTCATTCCACGTCCAAAACTGAAGGCAGTTTAAGAGAAAGTAAATAAAACATTATCGGCTTGCGAGTTTCCAGTTTTTTGAAACTTTTATTAATGGCAATAAACAATGAGTGATATGAACTTTAAGATAAAAATTCACTTATCGTAACCCTGTATAAGAAAGTGTGATTAAGATTTAATAAACAACGATGCAGTAGGATAACCAAACCAAAATTTCTTAATCCTGGCATGGTCAGAGTCAGGTCAGGTCAGAATACTTCCTTTTTACATTAACTCTTGGGCTACCTAAGGAACGGAGGACTAATGGAGATTGCGGCTGTAGATATAGATTGAGGAGTGCGTTATGCCGTTTTGTGTCAATGAAATACAGTAATTCTTAAGTTTTTCAACGAGCTATCACACAAGATACGATGGTATTTGAAACAGTTTAACGATGTTACGTGATTGATGTGAAAAGACAGCAAGTTTCTTGAAAAGTTTCTATAATAAAGATATACTGACCAAAGGCGAACCAATTTAGAATTGAGCAGATCAAAAAAAAAATTAAGATATATTTAAAAATTGATATCTAATAAAGTTCTTTACGCAAAAAGTATTTTTTAATTATCCACAAGTTTGCACTAACTTTACATTGATCAAAGGAACAAATTAACCTAATTTCAGATTTTTATGTTGTCACAAATGCGTTGGGCAATCAAAACAATTTTGTCTCAAAGCAAACAAAGTTAAAGCTATTAATTTACCCAAAAACAATATTGCGCCTTATACCGTCCTAAGGCGGAAGTAAATGGGAGGAGGAGTGTGGCGCAAGGTGTGTGCTATTAGGAATGGTCCCTCAGATAGTTTGAGGATTACCTGCTTTACCACATTTTCCCTCCAAACCATGCCGAGCTGTTGAAACCCTCGAGAGCGTAACTTCTCAGAAAAGGTGAACTGTTGAGAAGCTCCACACAGAATTGGATACTATGCATCAACTCTAAGGCCGCGCACTTTTCAAGACGTACGGCCGTTGCGGTGTTATTGAAAGAGTAATCGATGGTAATTAGGCTCCCTAAAACGGCAGCCTCGTTGGGAACCAGTGAGGCGACTTCTGTCTATCTGTTCGTACTTGTGCTTCAGCTTTAGAACACAACTTGTGGTCCTGAATCAATTGAAGTCTTATTCGTAACTTTATTGTTGACACATCTAAGTTCGAGACGAAATTTTATGAAAACAAATATTAAATCTCTATTAAAGACGTGATCTCCTAATAAGCCTTCGCCATCCATGTTCCAAGAAATTAAATTGGATAGCATTACTTTCCTACATGTTAACCAAAACATCAAGTGTTAATGCAGGCTTCCCCCAACGAACATCGGCGAATTTCACAACGACTACTCAGATTTGAAAATTCAATAATAAAGTGGGGGGTTTTCTACTCTCCAGGGTAGAAATTAAGTATCAGTGCAATGTTTGGCTCATTAAAAATCCCTGCTAGCGGTAAAACTCCTTCAGATTCGGTAAAATTCTAGAAAGTATGGCAAAATGGCCATAGTAATTGCAGCCAAGAGGATCAAAGGAATTTCCGCATCCCAAAATCTTAAGCACAAAACAAAAAACTAAAAACAATAAGTGCAGGTAATTGCAACGATTATAATCAAAAATGACTTTTATTAGTGCTAGTCACTTAACGCTTAACTCAATGAACCACAAGGTAGTGTTTAATATTACACAACAGAAATATTGATTTAAATGAAAACAAATTACTCTATGGATGAAATCTAATAATTTTGGACCACTACAATATAAATTAAAATATTTTTACAGGAATATGCCGAATTGAAGAAACCTAATTGTATTAACACATTATATAATAATTAATAAAATGAATGAGATGAACAACTATTCTTTTGATATGATAAGGCTCATCGGAAACTTAGGTAATAGGAAGTTAATACTATAAAAAGTTTGAGATCCACTGGGTTGGACTATTTCCTAATGAACGCAGTTTTAAAAAATTCCTAAATTCATTCGCAAGACATTTGAAAACAACAAAATTTCACGAAATCAAATTTGGAAATATTATTGCAAGTAAATTATAAAAAGGGCAACTACTTTCAGCCGATGTATTTATCACTGACTATTTTTGTACTGAAATACTGATAAATGAACGTTATAAAAGCGTAAAAGCAGAAATTATGTATAGGTACATATCGAACAAAATCTCGGAGAAGTTAACCAAAAAAGATGTCTCACAATAACTCTTAATTTATGCAGTCTTCCTATTTTCCCCTGGAAGTTCTTAATGGAGACTGTTGAAAACTTCTTGAACTTTTTGCATATATCTCCTCAACCGCGTCAAAATGACGCCGTTTAGGCCTCAATTTTATCTTGGAGTATTGGTAAAAGTTGCAGTATACGAAGTCAGGCAAAAGCGACCTCGCTTGGTATAGTAGGTAGCATGTTTACCTGTATACCCAAATTCGATCGAAATTGGTACATTTTTCAGTGGCGTAAGTTTTAAAAAGCATGGTTTCTTCTCGGATAACGAAGTAAAATCATAGGTCTCGTGTCAACGCGATGTTTGGCACATAGGAATCCTCTACTGTCGGCTGAAACTCCTACAGATTCGATAAAATTCTAGTCGGGATGGCGAAATGATCTTATTACTAGAAACCAAGAGGGCCAAAGAAATGTATGCATTCCGAAGTCTCAGTTACATATTAATAAACAAACGTGTCTGAAAGTTTGCATCGAATGTTTTCTGTTAGCCGCCTCAAAATTTTACGGTAAAACTTGCTATTGGCGGCTTGACTAAGGAATTGCTTATGGATTTGACATTCGACCAGCAAAATTTGGCTACTTCATATTGAAAGTGTTAAATTTCAGTTGTATGAGGTTAGTTCAATAACTCAGTTAAAAATGAAATGAGCAGTTGTTTTTTTTGGCGTAAAAACATTTTATTTACCAACATAGTCCTCATATAACTCAATACCCTTGTTCCAATGATATTCAAGATGTTTACTGCCTTCAGTAAAATAATATTTATCAAAATTTGTAAAATACGAGCCTACTTCTGCGATCACTTTTCAATTGGAGAAAATTGTTTGTCGGCAAGCTAAGTTTTCATGTTGAGATATAAAAAATAATCAGGAGGAGCCAAGTTGGCTGAATATGCGGCATGTGGAAGCATTTTGAAATGCAAGTCATTTTTTTTGCAGTTGCAATGACTGAAGAATGCGCTGGTGCATTATTATAGTGACACAACATTGTTTTACTAAGTGTGACCGATTTTGTTTGAGTTTTTCATTCAACTAGTCCAGTAACGATGAATAATACTCGCCTGTTATTACTTTAGCTTTTTGAAAATAGTCAATTAAAATATCCCGCACGCGTCCCAAAAAACTGTTGTCATATCTTTACCAGTCATTTCATCACCTTTGCCTTCTTCGGTGCACTTAAACCAACTTATACCTTTGGTTTCGGTTAATTTTTGGTTTCCGGAGTATAAAAGTGGATCTAATTCTGATCAACAGTGTCAAACAATACTCCAAAGTTGGTTAACAAACGCGGCAAACCTTTTGTGAATCATTTTAATTAATGGAATAAAATTTTGTTTCTGTTCTTGTTTTTCCACGCAGAAAATAATTTTTAAAGAGAATGCGAAAATCACGTTTTTCCATTCTAGTGAAACTAATACAAGTTGTTTAGTTTGAATGGCTATCAAACATAATCTAATCGGCAGATGTCGTTGAAACCTAAAGGATTATACATTATCAAAATAATATTGATTCTACTCTGGTGGCGACATCCCTTGTATTTTTACCTGACTTACTGAACTAGCCTTGTATTTTTAAGATTTAGCATGCATATTATTATTTGCGCCATTTTTTATATCATCCTGTATATGGTTGGTTATATTTTAGTTCTAGTTTCAGTTTGGTTTATTATAAAAGTTAATATGTAAAATTTACTGGTATATTAAAAATTGGATTTTCCAATTTAATTTTAAGTACTTTCTTTCAATTTGATGGGATATTTGTGATTATTAAAAAGAGTTTTGCTCATATAAGAAGGTTGACATAGTAAAAAAACGGTTTGTAACATATACAGGAATTGCAGACATCTTTTAAAAGGGTAAAAGGTGAAGTTGGCAACTTACTTAATATTTTCTTCCTTTCGCACATTCTAGACATGTAAGTCAGATTGAATTTTAATTCTGTAAAAGCCGTTACAGATATGCGCGGAAAGACAAAAATTCTTCTTTACTGTTATTTAGTTATTACAAGGCTTTGTTAAATTGCCAGCGTTGCTAATTAAGTAAATTGTGCGGATCCTGTGTTGAATTTTGTGTAACTTAAGATTAAAGGATTTAGAACATCTATAACTGATTTTCCTCTGGTTTAGTTTTTTGTAGATGTTTAGGGCCCTCAACTAGGTTATTTCACTAGCCATTTTATGTCTTGTCCACCAATTATTTGGTTTTAATCCATCAGTTGGGTCACCTACAACATTCACTTGTATAAATTTATTATTGGTCATTTATGGGGTTGAAGTTCAACATCTTGTTTAGAACCCTCTATGTTTTTAGCATATTCGCGAATTAATTGGCCAAATTAACTCTATTCAAGAAGCGGAGAATGTTACTTAATGTATTATTATAAACGAACTAATGCTGATTGTTAAAATTAGTCACAATTAAGATTTTTTTTTGATTATACTGCCCAACAGTAAAGAACGTAAGTGACATACGAATTTCACAAAAGTGCTATAGGGAATATTTGCAAGTGCACGTTTAAGGTCTGTGAACTGAACTTGCAAAGTCCATTTCTGTAGATTTCATAACAATATTTAACATACAATTATTTAAACTAATCCAACGCTGCTATAATAAGTAATAATAAGTAGATAAAACACCTTTGCAAAAATCCAAGAATCTAAAGCGTCAAAGGCTTTAAATTAACTCAATAGGTGAACAAGAATACCCGAACTAATTGATACAACTTTTCGAAAAACATTTCTTTGTTATCAAGTGCAATAAAGCAGTTAAATCAATTTTAGTAACTATTTAAGCTTCAAACAATGGACTGCAGAAGAAATTCATTTAAATTAAATTTTCAAAAATATATATTCCTAGTACAATAATTTTTTATGCCGTTTAACACTTGTAAAATAAATTACAGATATTTTAAAATAAAACAGCGGATAAATAGATAAACATGCACAAAAATTAGTATTTAGACCACAAATCATTATCAATCACTGTTTGCAGTTTGGGCTAATGAATTTGATGTTTATTTCAAATAATGTTTGTCATTAATATATTCATGACAATAGGTTATTTAACAGCGCACTTTCAAGCACTCATCATAGTACATATCTATGTGATTTTCTATTTTTGTTTATTGTTAGTGAATCTTCTATTTATATAGGTAATCGAAATTCTAATTTAAGGTATCCGTCTCCACCCGATTTAACGCTAAGTGCTGTCAGTGACATATCAGTTGCCTAGAGATGTCTTCGATAAGCATTAACGATCCGTAAAAGTATCTAGCGTAGTTAAGACTGTAGTTCAGAAACGGTGACGTTTCTATTCACAATTTACATGGGTAATTAAATATGGTGCTAACTTGCTGAGTTAGCTAACATTTAATTATTTGCGCTATCTAAATCCCAAATTCTAGTCTTGACGACGTTTAATCTTGTGACAACTATCACTGCAACGACTACTGATTCGTCACCGGTTATAATCTTGGAGATTAAGTTGAGGTCACCTCTGACTCGTTGTTTGATGATCCTTTACGACGTTGCTCAGTTGTCATTCGACAAATTTCGCAGAAATTCGTCTAGTTTTCGAATGCTTTGAAGAGTTCCGTATGGCAAGTATCGTACATAATTCGGTTACGATCTGCAGTAAACGTTTGCCATGTTTTCCGGCGTTCGAAACGGCCATCGCTTTTGATATATGTCCGTCTGTCCTTGCAGCATCTATACCGCAAAAAGTTTTGCTTTCGCACATGGATGAAGGTTTTCTTTAATATTTTGTTTTCTTTATTTTTAATTATTTTATTTTGTAACTGAGACTTCGGGATGTTCAAAGTATCTTGGCCTTCTTGGCTTCAACAATTATGGCCATTTTGCCATGCCTACTAGAATTTTGCCGAATTTGGAGACGCTTCACGGCCAGATTGACACGTACCTAGGAGGAAAACGTTTTTTAAATTTTTCTCTGCTGTAAAATTTAGCCACCTCGATCTAGTTTGAACCTGCATAACTTGGACGAAGAGGCAAACATTCTAATAACTACACCAATCGAATCTGAACTCCTTATTAATCGCTTTTTAGAAAATATAATCGAAATAGCAATTATTTTTATTTATTTATTTATTTCAGCCAATGTTGTACATACAATTAATAAATGCATTGTGATTAGTTTGTAATAGTATTCGTGCACCTCTGAGAAAGTTTTTAAACTTGTTTATCGATCTCTGTAAGATTTACTTCCTTTTTATAATTTTGTTAACACGACAGTTAATTTGCATAATTATGTTCGCGTCAGAAAAGCGCAATCAATTAAAGGAAATACAGTATCATCAGGGTTCTTATCTGTAGTCCGTTCGTGTACAACTACCATAAAGTAACACGCACAAGAAAAATCGTTTGTCAAATCAAACTGTGGAAATAAATTTCATTAATCTACATTAGTAGTAACATTTTGAAATCGTTTATTTTATCGAAATTACTTAGCGATATTTTTTAGGTCGAACTGGAGGGATTAACTGGAGAAATACGTTTTAGCGACGATGGAAGAAGGCAAAATTACACCCTTCATGTAGTAGAAATGACCGTTAATAGTGCAATGGTAAAGGTAGCAGAATGGAGTGACCAAAATGGATTTATACCAGTGGCAGCAAAATATGTACGACCAGCTTCTCATATAGAACGAAATCGAACCTACATAGTGAACACAATAGTCGTTAGTAAAATGTTAAAAATTACATTCACGTAGCTAATCTAAATTTTCAGGAAGAACCGTACGTCATGTTGCGAAAACCGGATGCAGGGGAAATCTTAGTCGGAAACGACCGCTTCGAAGGCTACTGTAAAGATCTCGCCGACTTAATTTCAAAAAAGTTAGGCATAAATTGTAAGGCTGATGATGATGTTAGACAAAAAACGAGAAACATTAAGGAGCTTACGACATTTTAATTGCAGATGAACTACGGATTGTTAAAGACGGTAAATACGGGGCTGAAAACGCCAACGTTAAGGGGGGATGGGATGGCATGGTTGGAGAACTAGTGCGCCAAGTGAGTATCGCAAATTCTAATTATAATTACAAATCGATAGTTGCAATGTAATTTTTCTTACGTGAACTTTGAAGGAAGTCACGAGAATTCAAATTGCGTTGCATGTAATTTGTAAAATATGTATGTACGTGGCTCTTAGTAGATAATTATCATTCACACCCCTACTTTTAAAATAACTTTTCTTTTAAGAATAGATAATGTAAATACAACTTAAACACGCTCAGATTAAGAAAATACGTTGCAAAATTGAATTACCTGCAAGAAGCAATGTGCAGTTCGTCATTGATCAATAACTACCTTTTACATATAAATTCAAAATTTTATCAGTCCTACAGATCTAAACAATTATAACGATCAGATCCGAAGATTATAAACTTGAAATTTTTCTACATTTTAGACGTGCTTACACTTTTTGCCTGTTCTAATTAGTTTCCGATACCGATAATTAAATCAGAATGAAAAAATGTACCCCATAATTATTCAAACCCAGATGTTTTTAATAAAATTTACAAACAATTTTTCCTTCAGTCAGGCTGAAAATCTGAGACTTTTCTAGAAGGTTTTCATTTTTGTTCACCGAACTGCTGTGGGAGCGAAACATCTGCATACCTACCCATAGTATTTAAAGGCGAACTACAATGGAAAAGAAAAATTCGCAAGATTTTTCAATATTATTTACTTATGAAGTTCCTCTTGAATTTTTTCTCCATCACTTATAGTAATTGGACACAGACTAAACCTATAAACGCTATAGTTGAGTGCTTTCCACATGGAGCTATTGATCCTGAAACTTGTGATGTCCAAATCGAAGGAAGATATCATGGTTCAGCAATGCGAAAACATTCGAAACTGTCGGATCAAGTACTATGGCTTCGGAATGCAGCCTTGCCCCAGAATTTTACCGAGCCCGAAGGTGTTCTGCCACTTCAATGAGTATTTTCAACGTCCCATCATCTCATCTTCACAGAACAAAAATTTGGGGCCCACGTTATTTTTTACTTACAGGTAAAATATACCAACTCCAAGCCAGCTACCAAATTTTGTTACAATCTGGTAGATGTTTTTAACCAAATTTTACATACAATTTTTTCTATAGTAATGCTGATATGTTTGAACTTTTCGATAAGATTGCTTATTTTTCTTCACCAAATTGCTGATATCAACGTTATAAATGAAATAGGAGTGAGGTATCTACATACCGAGAGAATGGAAAAATTCGCGAATTTTTTATTTATGAAGCTCCTTTCGTATTTTTCCTCCATCGCTTAAAATTGGATACAAACTAAACTTATAAACCCTAAGTTGGAGTACTTGTGAAAACATTCAAAGCTACCAACTCAAAACTACAAAGAGCTGTGGCTTCGGGATGTACAATTTCATTTAGATCTCGTGGCTTTAGCTTTGGACATTTCGCTGTGCCAGCAGAATTTTACCGAACTTGAAGGCGTTTGACGTTTTTTTGACGTGTTGATCATCAGATTGGCCCAGAAGGTTAAATTTTAACTTCATATTTTTTTCTGTATTATTTTACTGCAATAGCGGCATAACATACAGTGCATCCAAACTTACGAAAGCCGAGACCGGTTTTAGCAGTGGCGCTACATGTGCATAAATGACAGTCATATAGGTGCAAAAGTTTTTTGGCGAATAATTCAAATTTTTAAACAATTATTCGTTGTACTACAAAGTTATTTGAATATCAATTTGTTCTGTCTTTCACAGTACTGTGTTAAATTACTAATTTATGAAAAACAATTGGTATAAAATGATTTTGAATTAAAAAAATAATAAATTACTCGTTAAGATAAATGAACTGAATGTTAACAACGACATAACCTCTTCTTTTATAAACAAAGAATGGATTTAATTACATAAAGTATCAGACGTCTTACGAAAAACAATATTATTTAAATAGTAGTTAAAATTAAGTAAACAGTTCAAATTGAATATTTTTGACAGCAAATGATTGGTTGCTACATTTGGTAATGAATTTAGTTGGCATATTTTCCGCGGCTTCCGTGAGCAAATACAAGTTTGGACCTAAAATTGTAATCTCAAACATTCTTAAAACTAGACGAAAATATTTCCTACTTATTGTAATTTATTAAGAGTATCAATATTTACTTTAAATACACTCTGTATACATTTGAACATTAATTAGTCTTCTTGTAATGAAGTGTTTAATGAATTCTGTTTTAAATACTTTGCCACGTTAAAATTGGATAGGTGAGCGCAAACGGCCTTACTAGCAGGATCACGCTGAGCGGCGAAAACAAAAGGAGAATGTCCGGCCGGCTCTAGTGCCGTGGAGGCTAGGGAGTAGGGAGTAGTTACCTAAAAAAAGAAGATGGTCGAGATAACCATCGAACGCGATATCGTAGTTGGCTGGTGCACGTTCCGCTTCCAGCGTCGCTGGCGGGAATCCTGGACTCTGTGCTGACGAGCACCAGGTGGTCCCGAAACTGGTACGAGCTCGCGCAGGAACCAACCTAAAATGCCTAAAGGAAGGAAAGAAATTGGGCGCCACACACTTGTAATTAAAGAAAAAA
>JAHWXV010019636.1:0-10273 GCA_024586415.1 Phrixothrix hirtus | reverse complement strand
CTGTCTGCAGTGGTATTGAAAACAGTGGCGCCCATATTTTACCGATTTTAGACTTATTTTCCCGACAGTGTTTAGCTTCGCAGTACAGGAGAACCACGCCCCGCTCCACTGTAGCTTTGCCCGCCGTTGCTAAAACACTGGTGTTTCTGCCACATGCGTTATTTCGATTTTGTCTTGTGACAATTCTACTCAAGGTGAGTCTTCTTTATCTTTTTTATGGTTAAAATATGAATTGCGGACTTTAAATTTGCACAGTGCACAGTGTTTGGCAATGCAAAAACAGTTTCTTTTGATCAAATTACTCAAAAAGTCCACAGAATTGTATTTAGTGATGGTAGATGAAAGTTGGTTGAGATAATCGAAGCTGTGGGTATATCAGAAGAGTGAGCGCCCCACATACCATGCGAAGTTTTGGGTATCATAAAGCAATTGCGCGATGGACGCTGCAATTGTCAATATCTGAAGGAAAACTCAATCGCTTAACCATTTCCGAGAAATATGTGTCACCATTTTAAGTATACTCCAAACATTTTTGCGTCGAGTTATTGTGGATGAAACTTGGATTCACCATTAAACAGTGAAAACGTGAAGGTTGGAATAAATTCATTTAAAATGTAGATATTTGTTTTTCAAAAAACGCCCAGGTCCAAAAATGTTTGATTTTAGTTGCCATTTTTCTGAAGATAATGCCATGTATACAGGGTTATTCAAAAACAACTTATGACAACTTTATCTTTTCAAATCAAAACACCTACTGTTTAGTTCATTTTTCAATTCTGCGTAAAATTCTAAACATATTTCATGTTCATGTCTTCTAAGTAAATTCAACTTGTTTCCAAAAAATGTGGCTTAGCATAAAACAGCAAAACATATTTATTCAGAAAATAAAAAAGAAGAGCGATAAAAAATAAAGACTGATTTAGTAAATGTGTGACATCCACCAGCCTCCTGACAGTATTCAGGACGATCTTGAAGTTCTTGCAAAACGTTAGTAACTACGTTGCAGTTGGTTAAATTTCTTTAAGCTTCTGCATTTTTTTCTATACAAGTTGAATTTAGATATGGGATATTGCAGTTGTTCCATTATTGCTTTGGGAATATAAATTCAATTTGATAAAATTTTTCAATCTTCCTCAAAGAGTTGTTTTTATAAAGAAAAATTAACCATGTCTCTTACATAAAAAGAAGTCACATAACGTTTTCGATTTATATATGAAAAGTGAATGAAGTTCAATTTTCTAAATCATCCTCAGTGTGTTAAAATTAATAAAATACTTAAAAGCTACAAAAAGGTAAATATAACAATTTGTTTTAATAAATTATAGAACACTTACAGTTAAAAATAATCGGTTAACATTACACACATACATAAAATTTTTCAATGAAAAATAATGAAAAATTTGAAATTTGACAAATGAATAAAAATGTAATACCTATGAATTTTGGATGTTTGCAAATAAATAGAATTATTACTAAATTATAACTTTAGCGAGTTTAGTCATAAAAATGTAAAAAGGAAATTTACATGGAAAATTTTCGCAAAACCTACAGTATAAAATATTATCAAAAAAGTATATTGCCAGTCCCGATGATTCAATAGTTGGCATGTTTGCCTCTGAGCCTAAAACTGGGTGTTCAAACCAGGACAAAGTTCGTAATTTTTTAGCCAAAAAAATTGTAAATACTTTATGTGGGATAAAAAGGTAAAATTATAGTTTCCGAGTTAATGTAATGTTTGGAGCGTCAAAGATACAAAAATAAACAAATAAATGAAATGAATAAATTATTTAGGAACGCTCTGTATATAAAACATTAAGTAATGTTTCACTAAAAATTAAAATTTTAAAGTTTTGTTTCACTGACAAAAATTATTGAAAAATTGAATTAGCAAATAATATTTTTGAACAACTCAATGCCCTAAAACAATTCATCACTATTTTTGAAAATTAAGATAATTTATATACCGTAATTTCATTCTACTTTACTTTTCATTATTGCTCATTTTGGAAATTTAATCTGTCTTAACGAAAAATTAAATATTAAAATGGAATACTGATATCCTTGACATAGATTGGTTGGTTACCTTTGTTCATTGGCAACATCTCCTATAAATTTGAAGCAATGAATTATTCTAGATACGTTCTCTACAGTTTAGTAATATTAATTATTTAAAATCAAAATTGCAATGCCGTTCAACAAATTAAAAATCATAATATGTAATTTTTCAAGATTTTTGTTAAAAGAGAAATCCTTAAATAGTCATCCACATCCAAATTTTATTTCCGAAGTTACCGTTTATTGAATAATTACTTTCTGAGATTTACCCTCGTGATAAGATTTATTTTATTATCCACTGGTATTCCACAGCTTTCATTGACCCTAAAATTCCATAAAAAACACATGTAATTTTCGAGTTATTAAATTCGTGATTATTTTCTGAGAAATAACTATTAACTGCATTACTGTAATAGTTAGATACCGTGATCCGTTAAAATAGTCTCGTCAAAACAACCCCAACAAACTAGCACCGATATCTAAGCAGGGAAGGGAAAACGATCTTTCTTTTAAATACTTAGAAATTCTTTTAGAGGGCTTTCTAGCTGGGCTATTCTGGCAACGGATATTTTTGTGCGGGCTTTTATATCGGGGCGATTTTGTGTGGGGGCCATTTTGTCGGCGATATTTTGTTGAGGCTTTTTGGCAAGTCTGTATTGATGGGATTAATCAACGTTTGAATATTTTGGCGCAGTTAGCTCTAACAAATTCTTTAATACTAAATGGAAACGTCATGCGCATTATACTGTCAGGAACTTATTGAGCAAAATTCATAACCTGATTTGATTTACGCAGTAGTGCAACTCTGTTTACGCATATTTAGACACTTACTCGTATTTGGGTTGGATTAGTGAAAAGAGTGCAATAAGAAATCATGATTCCGAGGTTTTCAAAATGCCCTGCATTCACAGAGATCTATTTTAGAAATTATGAGTTTCGTATCAGTATGCAAAGAATCGTAAAAATGGTGACGTAATTCTACAGTGGCGTACCTTGCTATATAAAAAAAAAGCATTGGCAGTCCAATGATACGGCGAACGATTACTCCGTAATCCTTGGCGATTAGCTGTCAGGAACACTTTAGCGCTGAAGATCAGCCACGTTACTTAACATTAAAACCAGTTGGGCACAAGGACGTGTTGACTGTAATTTTTATGCCGAAAGAAAATAAGTTTAAGCGTCGAAAGTTTTAAATAAAGTCCACTTTATAGGTTAAACCAGCAGGAATGCCACAGAAAATTTAGCTGGGCCACTTGTAGAGTTACATGGTTGCTGAGATTGTCAGTTCTCAGTTAGCGCTACGTTATTCACAATAATGCGCCCAATAGTTGTCAGCTCAAAAAACAGTTCACCATGGATTTTCACGGATATTTGGTGGTTGATCAGAAGTTCTTGAATAACCCGCGATGGTCGTATGGGGTCTATTGAATAAGAGTAGTTCATCAGTCAGGGCGATCGCTAGATTTGATAACCCTGAATTTTTTGTTACATCTGGTATTTGTCACACGCCCTTAGTCACTGACTGTCCTAAAGAATTGTGTATGAGGTACTGTGCGAAACATTTCCTTAAATTTGTTGAATCGTGTGATGGAAACTTTGTCAAACATTTGTAATAATGAAATATAATGTCCGCGGTATGAAAATTGCTCTGTTGTTGTTTCGCAGTAGCGAAAAAATCAGTCATTTTTTTAAAGATATGAAATCATAAAAATATAAAAAACAATTTTTATAACTGAAGGCAACCCAAATAATTCATTGTTGTTTGTTTCATTTTTCGAAAATAACCGGAATTTAGTGCTTCTGAATGCAGCTATGAAATCCCGCATAAAAGCATGGGACAAGCGCGAGGTATCGCTGGAACGAACTTTAGTTAAATGCAATTTTTATTTATTTCTTACAGCAAAGTAGGAAAATGCAGTAAAAGGTATTAATTATAACTTCAAATGTAACGTTCCTTTATCAACTGTTCTTTCAACGATATCTCACTCAACTTATGTTTCCATTTCAATTTTTATAACTGGTTTCGGGAATACTTACTTTTAGTTATCCTGTAAAAATTCAGCCATCGCCAATGAATTTTTTGCACAGCCTTTAGTTATCAACATTTTTTCCTTAACTTCATGTAACTTTATATTTTTGAGAAAAAACAGTTGATATGGTCGATTACAGCCGGTATATTCTTCCATTGCTCGTGTAGTTTGCTCAACCTTAAACGTGCCGTGATTATTATATACAGAACGTTTTTCAGATGTATTGACATCGAGACATTAAATTTGTAATTGCCAGAAACGTGCGAAATTTCCAGGATGTGGGCAGCTAGTGAAGAAAAATTGTAAAATCTACTTAACACATAAATTAGAGGCAACTCTCTTGATAGAGATAAGTCAGAAAACTTTATCATGAAATACCTTTAATTGATCAAGAGTGCTTTGGTAAGTTCACTGGAGAAAAACGGGTAACCTCTCAAGAACGTCACCAAAACTTCGTTACATGCGAAATAACGGCTCTCAAACTTATTTCATACATATTGCATTAAATATATAAACGTCAATTTTGTTTCAAAATAGTTTTAACATTACAAGTTACAATTGATCTTATTCAATTGTATTATGGAAGTACCAGAAATTTAAAAAATGGTCATGAGAATTCAGGACAAGAATAACTTACTTGTTCGTGTAAAATTCAAAATTTAAACTGAATTTAATAAATATCATCGCTTTAAGGGCATGAGGGTGTTTTTGTATAGTTTTTTAATATATCTAGTTTCATTAATATTTCTAAAAACGTCAAAGTGAGATTTCTTACATAAAAATTAGAAAACAAGGAATCTCACCCTAATTTTTTTCGTAATATTAATGAAAAACCCTGTATGTCAACTGGAAATGTTAACCGTTGTGTAAGCTAAATAAGTTAATTTTTCACATACAATTGAATACGATGTGACGTAAATTATTAATTATAAAATCAGTAATATCTGGATTGGCCCATCGGTATAACTACAAACCGAAGATCTAAATATGGAATTAAACGCACTAAAATAAAAAATAATTATTAGTTAATAGAGAAAAAGCCTTATACTAAAGATCGAAATTTAGAAAATCTAATTAAGCTATTTTATTCAATTTAATTTTATATATTAAAGCTTTAAATTAGCAAGTTCAAAAAAAGTTTACTCAAAAAGTACGATTTGTGTAATGAAAATTGGTGTATTAAACTCTACTCTGGATGATAAGTAGACCAATGGAGAATACAGGATTTTATGACATAAGGTAACAAACGAAAGTGAAAAGTGAAACTTTTTTCGATATGGTCGTCCGAACAGAAAATTTAACACTATTGGACAGTTAGTCTTGGGCAAAAAGTACCTGAGTTACAGGTGGAAAAATTGCAGGTGACTGGATTTTGTTATACGTAACGTATAATCACTAATAGACTACTAACTAACTACCAAAGACCCTAAGTTCTATGGGATTTAAATCGTAAAACGTTTTTCTAGTTATCTCCTGCTTCTGTCAAACTATTACTGATATGCTTTAGGAAAACCAAATCGCGCGAAGTAAAGCGGTTATCTAATGTTTTTAACCTTGTAAATTTAATAACTTTTATAGCTTTTATTCACCCTTTCAAGCAGCATTAGATTTTGTAAGGCCCTTCAATTATTTAAATTTGAATTTAGATATGTTTAGACTCGAAAAATCTCCGCAAAGCTATGATTTTTAGAATAGCTGACGGAATGATTTTCTTTACTTCTTTTTTTTTAATTTTACTTTATGCCTGAGACTTCTGAATGAGGAAATTATTTTGCTATAGTTATTTCGCTATGCCTAATAGAATTTGCTGAATCTAGATAAGTTACAACCCCTGTAGGGATTATTAACGTGTCTAATATCATATTGAAACAGGACCTACGATTTTAATTAGTCAAAGAAACATATACAAGGTGATCTGAAAATCATTATCACTAACCATCTCTATATAATAAAGTTGATCCATGTAACATTGGGGTTAAATTTTAATAAAATGGCAAATAAAAAATTACTGGGATGTTGCAATATTTATTTATTAAAAGAGTCATTTGTCTTTCCCCAAGTTGTATTTATTTAAAAAATATGTTATTATATTATTATGTTGTTTATTATTACGTTATTATTATGTTATTAAGAACATTTTCGCCCTTATATAAGGTGAAAATGACCTTACATGAGCAACATCAGTGTGCAAAATATTAAACTGAGTTATAATATAACTGAGTTATATCTTTTGATAAATAATTATTATAACAATCCAAAAATTTTTTATTTGCCATTTTATTAATCACCTCTATATTAAATACCCAACTGAAACACGAAATTGATCAATTTTATTATATTTTATTACATTAATTACATTCTCTTACCCTATATGAAATACCTATACATAAAAGAGAAAGTATTGTTTTCGCCCAAAATTTTTGATGTCGAAATTTTAATCGAAATACACGTTTTCAGGTTCTCTGAGTACAAAAATCACGTTTCTGGAAATTGGTCTGTGTGCGTATGTGCGTGCGTGCGTGTGTGCGTGCGTGGGCGCGCGCGTGAGTGCGTGCGTGCGTGCGCGCGTGCGTACGTGCGTGCCTGCGTGCGTGCGTGCGTGCGTGCGTGCGTGCGCGGTTGCGTGCGCCAAACAGGGTTTTGTATTTCCAGTAACTTGGATGGGTGACCGTTACAATTAGCGTTCCCAAAATAAACGTAAATAATATTTGAATCATTTATGGACATTTACATATTTGTATATCTATGTACGTAAGCGAAAATTGAATGCTGTCTCACGTCGTATTTTTACAAACAATTTTAAGACATTTTTTCCAATCTTCTATTACTCAAAGAAGCATATCTGGAGTGATGCGGCACAAAATGTCGCAATGGATTCCTTTAGACGTTATAGGCTTCGAATTTTCTTTCATACGCCATTGTCTGCAAATGCCCTAATGATAATAGTTAGCGATATCAAATCTGAATTTTTGGGAGTTACTTGGCAGGTTCTTAAAAATTGTGTGATCAGTCGACTGTAATGTGACTGAGCACTGATAAAAAACATCACGTTCAGGATTCAACGCGACGCTAAATGCTTTCTACTTAAGCGTCATCAGATTTGTCTCTCCAGTCATGTTATTTGCAAAAGAGAATGGATTGATCATTCCACAAGTTGCACCAGACCATAAGGTTGTGAGCATCTTATTCCTTTGACGCATTTATCTTGTTATAATTCTCAAATGATCACGTGCGTTTTGCTTAGTCGCTTCTCCATTGACGCATATATTGATCTTATTAAATAGAACAAGAACTAAATGGTTTATACATCCTCACTAAATGTAAATGTAAAAATTTATTTCAGTTAAAATTAATAAAGATCTATTTTAAAATGCAATGATAGGAAATCAATTACTTTTCAGAAAACAAAATAACAAGTTGCGGATTCCACGATCGCATTGCCAGAAATACGGACCGAAGGTAACGTGATAAACGCACTATTCCAATACGAATCACGCATATCTCCATCCAATACAAAAACAAGACAGTGACAAACTTTTGCAATGACTTCTTCTAAGTTATATGGAAATACTCTCTCAATTTTAAGCTCCATACAAGACCTAGACTCAACTTTTATTTCTTCTTATGTCGAGTTCGACGACTTAGTAACTACTTCTGCTAAGTTACATGAAAATGCTCCCTCGATTTGAGCCTCCATGCGAGAGCTAGACCCAGCTAATATTTTTTCTCGTGTCGAGTTCGGCGTCGAAGTCAGCGACAACCAGCGCTAATCTTTGTAACGACTTCTTATGTCGAAGTTGTAAGAAAATATCCTCCACGTATTTAAAAGGCGCTAAAAACTACTATAATAATGATGTAGTTTAAAACGAATCATTGCTTTACCGAAGTTCTTAAATGCAAAACTGCTAGCGATTAATTTTCCAAAATTTAGAAAAATAATTTTTTAGGCAAATACTTATTTATAAGACCTCCAAATTACTATTGTCAATATGAATGCGCTTGCCGGATTTTCAAATAAATGAATTAGTTATTTTAAAAATAAGATTAACTTTGTTTAATAATTGGAAAATATGTTTACAGAGACATGAAACCCGTTGAGGCTGACATTCACGCAAAGCGTGGTTCTAACATTTTGCACTCCTTGGTCGTTCAACCTTATTCAACGATACATCAATCCACGTAACATTTAATTGCTATTATATAATATAGATAGAAGGATAAATAAGCATTAAATGATGGATGAGTACAACGTAAGTTTGGGCAAGATTTTAATAAAACAGAAACTTAATTGCTCAATAAAACAGAAATCTATAAAAGGCAATTCATGAACATGATAAAGCGTGCTACCAATGATAGGATAGATGATAATATATTATGATACTAGTTTATAAGCTAGCCTTTAAAGCACGCGCAACGTTGCAAGTGCTTTAAATGCACTTGTACACGCGTATTGTACGCTATTGTTTATTATACCTTCATAATTACTTGCGAAATAAAATTAGATATTAAAATTAAATCAAAATCAGTTTTATTTGAAACAGGCTACCTGATATTTTTCCAAATTCAAGCATGCAGACAGCAACTAGCAACACAGTGTGTTTTAAAGTCATTTTTATGCACGCTACTAAGGTATGTAAACGACGATTATGATGTGGGTATAATAAAAATAAATACTAAAATCTTTGCGGCACAATAAATTCACAATGAAGAACTTTACGTCAACAAATAGAAAAAAACAATTTAAGATAACATAACGATAAGGTTAACGTAAGAACTAGGAAATTACAAAGACAAGCTATGGAAAGCTGTTTTTTGTAAAGAGCTTAATAAATTCACAATCAATGTAGTAGTGCATTAACACTGCCTGCTCCTAACGTCTACCTCCTTACAACGATGAGTAACGTTCGTTTAGTATATTTTACATCCTCTACATGCCTATCTACCCTCAATAGTTAGTAACATAACTTTCTGAGATTCACCCCACCCTCTTTGTGATAAAGATTCTAACTTAATTTATTATATACTCCCTGTACTTTATACGATTTTTTAGAAAATTTTACCTGCTCCTAACCCATCTTCAATGTCCCACAAATAATTTCTGTTGCCTTGTAAGGTTTACAAAAAAATTAAATTCCATACGTTAATGTCTAAAATAATTTACCTCTCCTCTACAGAAAATCTCGCACGTTAAGTAAATTTCTTGCCCAAGCTTTCACTCGTTTATATTTGAGATACATGTCGTCCATTCAATGAACTATCTTCACCTTCAATCCCGTGTAAATATTTCTCTTCTCTAAATGACGTTACTTTCATTTGTTGAATTTCTCCTCTCCGATAAAATTGAACTATTCCGACTTTAAATAGCGTTCGTTTAATAAATTTTGTCTCTTCTCTATGCTAAATAAAGATCACTTAATAAATCCTGCCTCCTCTTAAATTGTACCAACCTTCTGTATTAAACAACGTTTGTTAGGAGATTTTGCCTCCATAAAAAAGGTACCCTGCATTGTAGTTGGTTTTATATACAGGTTGTTCCTAATCGTCATGTCCAAATTGAAGGAGGTTATTCCTCAACTTATTCTACGACTTAAAATTCATATGGACATGTGTCCTAGGTCATTTTGTTTTCGAGATACAGGGTATCAAAGTTTTTTGAGAAATAGGCTTTTGTTTAATGTCTTAAAAACCCTTTCGTCGGTCTTGATAAAATTTTTCAGATTTGTATGAAGTAATAAGGAGTTTCTTTGACTGTAAAACAATTAAAATTAATTGTTCCAGTGGCGTCTCAGAGGTTAACCAAATTGGTGTCTATGAGAAAAAACATTATACACCACTGCTTTCTCATAATTTTGGTTTTTTAGATTAAGCAATTAAAAATACAACTTAGATTTTTTTATAATTCGCTTGGTTTTCTAGAAAAAAAAATAAAAACCATTTCAGTGTGTATCTCTGGGGCATGAAAATTATCAAAATGTTATATGCAGATTATACATTTTATAATTCTCATAAAGAATGACATATTTAATTTAGCAATGTGTACTTTGAACGTAATAAGCATTTTGCTAATTATCATGTTGTCCAGGTATACACACTGTAACATTAGTTTTTTGATTACGAATAATTTTTTGTTACCTTGGTTATTATTAATAATAAAGGATCGTATTATTTTAATTTGTCTAGGGTTTTAC
>JAHWXV010019634.1:0-10188 GCA_024586415.1 Phrixothrix hirtus | reverse complement strand
AGGGCTTCGCCCCTCCACCAACTCGGCGGCCATCTTGAGCCCCATTATCCGTCAGACATCTTGTCATGTGACTTAAGCGCCCCCCACGTTGCTGAGCCTGTGCCTGGGGCTGTGGCCCTCAACAAACTCAGAGCCCATCTTGGGGCCCCTGTCTACCGCTGGGACAGAGTCCGTGGCCCCATTTTTGCATCTAGGACTTCGACACACTTCAACACCTAAGGCTACGCCCCTTCAGACACTCTGGCGGCCATCTTGGAATCCACTTCCGGTCTAGAACTCCCCTTGCCCTACGTACCAAAGCTCTTCTGTGACCTAGACAAGCTTAATTGGCGCGTGGTACGTAACATGTTGGAAGTAGTGTTTCGAGACACTGTTATCAAGATCCTGGTATGTAGTTGGAATCCAAAAGGAACTCCAACAACGACGAAATCTGTGAGTGACCATTTTTTCAAGAAATGGGGCTGCAAGTATAAATCGCAGCGTAGATCCAACATTCGCAAACAAAGATAGGATCATCGTAAGTGCAAAATCCAAGGTCCCTGTTACGTAACAGTCTTAAAGAGGGGCAGTGTAACAAAATTAGAAACAATAAAAACTCAATGGAGCATTCCGGAACAATTCAGAGGCTTGCTTATAATTAAGATAGATGATGTAATCACAAATGACTCATTGCGGTCACCGATATCATTCCATTAAATACAAGGTCAGCAATGAGTCATGGAATTGGAATTTATTATATCATTATTATGACTAATTTTATTCTAGAGTTCTTCCTTACTGTTCTGGAATTTATCATCTCTATATAAATAACAGATTAGTTTTAGTTGTAATTAGAATCTTGTCCTGTTAGTTACTGTTATACATAAATAGAAGTATAAACGTTTGTTGCTAGTGTACTGTGAAATAATTATTTAAATAAATAAATGTCAATAAATAATTCCAATATTAGTGAATATAAATAAATACAAAAATATTTAAATGCTGTTTTGGATAATTATAAAAGAAGGTACATAATTTGTCTACTACTTAGTTATTAATATAAGGTGTGTCCCTGGATTATTGCGAAAAACAATTTCATTTTGTATTCTACGAAATAAAGACGTATATAAAATTTTGCTTATGACAACAGAATTTTGAATAATAAGATTTAATGTAGAGGGTGTTCAAAAATTGAAAAGTATGAAAATTATTCAAGAGACAAATATCGTTATTTTAGACATTTCTGAAAATATGTCACATTGAAGAAGTTATTTACAATTTAATAACTAAGTTAAGTACAGGGCTGTATATCAAAATCAACACCTTTATTATAACACAAAACTTCAATATCTTTTATTAAAAATCAAGAAACATTTTAAAGAACTGCCTCGATATTATCTCATTCCTACTGAAAACTTATTTTTAAACCTTGATACAAATTGCATTAAAATTTAAATTTTAAAGATTACTTGTACTTTGACATTATACCTTTCTGTCATCTAAAAAAATTCCGATTTTGAACTGAAATTCTATATTCAGTTATTATACATTGTGAACATTTATTTAGGCCATCTTTTTGAAAACTCGTAAATAACGGCTCATGTCGCTTGAAAGATTGTCATAGTTTTTCAATTTTTTAATATCTTGTACATTTGGTTTCATTTATTTAACGCCCATGTTATTTCTTGAATAGGAAAACTTTTTAATGGTGATGTGTTCTTATCGTAAAATAAAAAATCTAGAAGTTTTTCCTCTGCGGACAGTAATCCAAAAACTCACAGGGTAACCAACGAATCAATGTTTCTTCCAATGCCATAAAAATTCTTTAATATAATGATAACACTTCCCAATAATATGAGTTTGTTCAGAAGATTGAAATCTAAACTTGACAATAATTTTCTGAGTTCAAATAATGTAGCTCAGATTAGTAATTGGTAGAGTTCTTGCAAAATCTCATGGGTGGGAGTGGTGACCAAGTTTGTGTCTAATGAATGCACCTTTTAAAATTTCTTAAGTATTCTAAAATTTTTCTGTAAATAAATAATATGTAAATCATTTTCTGAAAGATATCGAAGTTTTTAGATCAAAATTACTGCTGTCTAAAATATTTTGATCTATTTATCAATCATTTAAGGCGCATGTAGCATTTTGTACCTTTCTAGTAATGTTTTTTAATCATGTTTTCGACTGAAAACAAATAGCTAAGTAGACAGTATTATGTCTGTACAGTTTATGAAATTTAAGCGTTATGATATAAATGAATACTTGCGCCGGTCTAGATCTTTAAATCGTTGGTGTTCTTTACTTTGTGAGGACTTATTCTTAAAGTTTTAAAAGCATCAATAGATAACGGAACAATGTTTTATACTGTATTGATAAGCGAACATATTTATTTTTTAGCTCCTGAGGGCTAAATACATCACACTTTGTGAGATTTCACAGATTATAAATATCGAAAAGGATGGTTGGAGCCTAATTATCAATGTACATAGGTAGTATGACTTGTGGTTACATACATTTTGATCAATATCATTTTAACATTGTAACAACCCTTTATTTAAACTGTATATATACGTTGCAAAATTCTTACCTTACAACTTCTAGAATTACTAGGCTCGGTAAATTATAAAATTTCTAGTAACAGTTTTCCGCTTATTGAATACTACATCGACATTTACAATCCAAATAACGTTATTATTCGAAGTATTACAAAGATCTAGCATAATATTCATTTATCCTTAAGATCAGTATAAACATTTCTTACACTGATAAAACAAGAAATATTTCAATATCTCAACCACAATGTTTCAAAAATTCTTATTATATGTGCCAAACATTTTTGAGAAATAACACGTGTCACCAACACCGTTCAGTTACTAACACTTCGTTTCACACCGTTTATGCGAGGACGCTAAAAGGGGGAAACTCGTGTCCTCAAAGCGTAATGTCCTGTGATAGCATGTAGAGTTTGGCGTTCTCATAAAGCACGGCAAATACACGGAAAGATGTGTATGAAATTTAAAATTAAAATTTTTTAAATAACTCATCTATTAGGTTAATAAAGCAGTGATTATAAAGCAGATTCCATACTTCGATTTAAGAAAATCGCCGTCTCAGACATAGTTCCCATAACGCACATGAAATTCTTATGTCCGCATTTTGTAGCCTACGTACGTATAGGTGAGTGCATGTGTGTCTGTGTGCGCGCGTGTGTGTGTGTGTGTGTGTGTGTGTGTGTGTGTGTGTGTGTCTGTCTATGTGTGTGTATGTGTGTGTGTGAGTGGGAGAGCGCGTGGACGTGCGCGTGCATGCGGCGTGCACATGCGCGTGGGAGTGTGTGTGTGCGTGTGCGAGTGCGTGGGCGTGCGCGTACGTGTGTGCACGGGTGCGCGTGCGCGCGAGTGCGCCTGCGTGAGTGCGCATCTGCGCGTGGGCGCTTGCGAGCGCTAGGGCGCGTCCGCGTGGGCGTGCGCGCGAGCCGGCGCGAGCGTCGTCGCGTGCGTTCGTGGGCGCGTGCTTGTGTAGGCAGGAGGGCGGGTGCGGGAGCACACAGGCGCACGGGCGCGCGTGCGAGTGCGAGTACGTGTGCGAGCGCACGTGCGTGCGTGCGTGTGTTGGTGCGAGCGTGCAAAAGTGCGTGCGTACATGCGCACGTGCTTACCTGCGCACGTGCATACCTACGCACGTGCTTGAGTGCGCACGTGCGTGCGCGCGCGCGTGAGTGCGTGCATTGGCGCGCACGTGCGTGCGCGCAATCGGGCGAACGCTCTGGCGCGATGGCTCGCGTGCCCACGGGAGTTAGTTCGCGTGCTCGAGCGCGTGCGCGTGGATTTGCGAGGGTAGGTGTGTGAATGTGTGCGCGTGTGCGCCTGTGCGCGTGCGGCGTGTGTGCGAGTGTTAGTGTGGTTCGTGTACGTGTGCGCGAGCGCGCCTGTGCGCGTGCACTTTGTACGTCTGTGCGCCTGTGCGCGTGTGCGCGTGTGCGCTTGTGCATGTGCGCGCTTGTGCGCGTGTGCACTAGAGCGCTTGTGCATGTGTACGCGCGTGCGCCATTGCACGCGAGCGCGTGTGCACGCCTACGTGTACGTGCGTGTGCGCGTTTGCGCGTGTACGTATGTGCGCTTGTGAGCGCGTGCGCTGCGCGCGTACGCTGGTGTGCGCGTACGCGGGAGTGCGCGCATGGCCGTGTGCACTTGTGTGCGTGTGCGTGTATACGCGTGTGCGCGAGTATGCGCATGCCCGTATGCACGTGTGCGCGTGTACGCGTGTGCGTGTTTGCGAAAGTGCACGTAGGCGCGAGTACGCGAGTGCAAGTGTGCGCTTGTATGCGTGTACGACTGCGCGGGTGTGTGGGTCCGCGCGTCTGCGGGTGTTCCTGTGCGTGCATGCGTACGTGCAGTTGTGTGCGTGCGTGTGTGTATGTGTGTGTGTGTGTGTGTGTGTGTGTGTGTGTGTATGTGTTGCTGTTTGTGTGTATGTGTGTGTGCGTGTATTGTCTATATAAAATTTACTTAGCTGGCGATTAACAAATTGACAGTCAAATTGTCAATAATTTATTGACTTTCAAATTTAAATTTTCTAAAATTTATATTCCTACATTTAAATTTAACATCATTTATAATAATTAACTAAATTTTTTTTGTCTTTTATAATTTATATAATGTTAATAATTTTAAACTTTGATGTCATGTAAGTAATTTTATTGTACTGTTATTCTTTGTTTTAGTTGTATTATATTCCAGTACCCTGATGAAGACTATAAGTAAAGAGTCGAAAGCTTGGTGAATGAATAGATAGTTTATAATTTCTTGCCTAGAATCACCTGAACCCTTTACAATACTATATAATGGCTATTATACAATTAATTTTATGTATATATATATATATATATATATATATATATATATATTTATAATCACTTATTTTAATGTTTTATGAATTACCACTGAGCGATGGTAATCACCAAATGGCACGTGGTATTGCAAAAGTCTGTTTTAAAAAGATCTTTATTTATTTTCCTAAATTAAGGTATATGGCTGATAGATGCCATGGAAAAAGGTATAAAACGTTATTAATTAAATTTTAGTTAATTATGTCTTCATAAATGTGGCATAATGGCATTTCAAGGACAATAAATGCTTATTCATTCGTTATCTCTGTAACTGTGGCTTAAAACTAATGCGCAAGGATGCAGACAATCAGGCAACAGAATAATTAAATAACATTGTTAAATGGGATTTGTCAAGTCAAGACGGGTTAATGTGAAGACTGAAAATTTAATTAAATTTAAAGCTAGGTAATACGAAATCAATTCTTCTGTATGCTAAATGGACTGACCATGTGTTCAGATATTTAAAGAGAATCGTTTTAAAACGAATAAAGCTGGATTTAAATTCAGTTTCGTGTCATTTTTTTTCATAATAAAATAAAATTTATTCATCTTGTGTGCATATAAATTATGAACACAAATGTAAGTCTTGTTAAACAATTTATGAAGTACAATATTACTCTACAAAAAAGACAAGAGCAAAAGAAAGTCTGCTGCTATAAAATTCGTTTTAAATTTAAATTACGAAAATCTTAAAAGAGAACTTCAAATTAACGAAGTTTTAATACTACTGCAGTTTATAAATTAATTTACAACTCTTATAGTTTATGCATGGATATAATTTCATGTTTTGTAGGAAAATACAGTATTTAAATTTATTAATCACAAAATACTCTAAAAAATAAGAGCTTTAAAAATATCTTCTTAAACAATATTTTAAAACAAAATATTCGTTCGTAATATCCGATTTGAATACGCAAATTAATAGCTCTCACAAGCATCTGAATAAATTACAAAAATATAATTTTAAAATCTAAATACGGAACGCATACTATACTTATCACTCAAGCGGAACGTTTTAAATCCCATTCCAGAAGATAAATATCTCATCATACCCACGGAAATTGCAATTTTTCCAATTTTAATATAAACTTGTCAATCTCTTTTATTTAATTTGCTTTTAGAGCAGTGCCTCTTACAAATAAACCTACACAAACATTTATTTAATATGAAGTAAAATTTGAAAATAAAAGATAATCTATGTTTGTCTTTTATAATATGTTAGTTTACTTTTAACAATTCAGTTATACATGCGGTGTTGAACGTAAAGAAGAACGCCTAAAACTTATCTATCTCTGTAGCTGGTTTTGGACGATCACGTTTGGACAGATTCTTAACGATGCCATTTTCATTAAATTTTTTAACAATCCTTGTTACAGTGGATTTATTAATTGGCTCACGATTATGAAACGTTCCATTGAATAAAATGCATGCCAGGTGTTGGAATCGCTTTCTATCGCCATAACCTGCCATCATTAAAAGACTAATTCTTTCAGTTTCACTTGAATAAGGCGTTACAGGTAAAGTAATCAATTAATACAATTCTAAAACTGCGTATTGCTATATCAAATAACTTAGTCGACAAAATAAGCAAACAAATTTTCTTTCATAATGAGGCAACTATTCAAATTAATTTCAATAAACGCTATTACTTTTGGGAACAATAAAAATAACCTGAATGAATACTACATCTTTGAAATCAGAAAAAGATATTCTTTCGAAATATACAAAAATATACAGGGTGTTACATATAAATTTTAAAGTTTGTCATTTTCAGTAAAACCGGAAATGGAAATTATTTTCAATTCATAGCAAAATTTATTCATAGAAAAAGTGTAATTGATATATACAGTAATAACAGAAATAATTGACTTGTGCGCTACTTTTACCGAACCCTGTACACAGGGTGTTTCAGATAATACGACATTCCTTTTTAGGAGTGAAATCAGGCCCTATAGACACCTCAATAAACGTAAAATTAAAAGCAATACGAATACTAAAAATTTCTTTTTTTAATAGAATGACGAGTCGACTATGCACATGCTTTCAAATATAATGGAGTAGTGTTTCTAACTACGTGTTTATTTTAACTTTCGAAGCAGACGCATAAAAACAAGACTGTAAAACGATACACCTTTGTAAATGTCAGTGACTCGTACTTTCATTAACGAAATGCCAATTTAAGTTAGTTAGTAGTTGCATTTCGCTGTGTAATCAGTGTTTTAATAATAAAAATTAAATCGCAAATTGTGCCCGTCTACACCGTGTTTAACTGATTGGTGCTTTTATGTTAATAAAATTGCGCACAGGTCTGTAATAATGAAGTACTTACAGATGTATGATTCAATTAATATGGATCTAAAAACTGTAAAATAAAAAACTTGATTAAGAGAAATAAATCTGTAAGCGAATTAACATCTTTTAACACTTTTAATTATTTGTAGTTTCCAAGGCGATTTCACAAAAATGTCAATAAATAATTGCTTAAGCTGTCTTTACATTTAAACGCATCTTCTTAGAACTATGCATGACTAAACTGTATTTTTATTATTATCAGTTATTCATAAATAACTTCTTTAAAATTGTTAAAAAATTCTATACATTATTTCTAAATTCTTTCAATTGTGTGAAAGGGCAATCCCCTTATCCTGTTATTTATTTTAGTAAACAAATCGCAATGTGCCTGCTGCAGCTGCAAAAGTGTTTGTTATTGTAAATTGATATTGTTATGTAGATCAGTTATAATTTTATGAATGATTTAACAGTTTTAGTCTGAATGCAATCATAGGCAGTTCGTGGTACATAATGAGAAAAAAAGAACTTTTTTGTATTCGTTTTTTTTAAATTTTACGTTTATTGGGATGTCTGTAGGATCTACTTAGAGCAATTAAAAGGAATGTCATATTATCTAAAACACCCTGTATAAGAAATCAAAAATTATTTCTAATCAGATTTTATTGGCAACGCAACATATCGCAAATAAATATTCTCAAAATTTTACTTGATTTGGGCATGAAAAATATATCGGCGGTGCGAATTAAAAAATTGTACACTTAAATCTCGAAACTTGGAAAATCTGTAACTAGTTAAAAGTCTAATATACCTTGTAAAATGATTTTGATTTTTAGATCTTATTAATTTATAGATAATATTACTTCGGTGTAGCTGTATGTATAAATTAGGATGCTTTTATTTTGCCTCTATTGATGAAAATTCGTTGCAAAATAATTTTCCAGCTTCGCTTTAGGAGAAATTGTATTTAGCCTTCCTCGTTCATTTCATTTGAACGTCTTATGATAATTATATAACCTAGGCAGAAGTAATTGTTGTTTTACGATGAATTCAAATAAAAGCAAATGAGTTCAATTTGTTTAATTAATTAGTCTTTTAATTTTATATAATAAATAAAACTATAGGATATCAGTTAGTAATTGCTAAAGAATCTTTAGTTTTAAGTGAATACAGGTAAATTTAGAAGAATAAAAGGTATTTCTATTTCTTTATGTAGAAACGCTATGTTGTAATTAATCTCAGACACCGGTAGGGCACAAAAACTGTAAATGAAGATATCTATACTGAGCGCCACCGTAGGTGCTTTCTTTCACGTGGCTCTCGTTGAAATGTGATCCCGTATACCATTTTCGTTTTGTGTGGTGCACTCGTTTGTAAAGTCAATTGGCTATCCTTATTGTATCACTTCTAAAGATGAACAAAGATATAATCGAATGTATCTAGAAATAATGAAGTTGTATCGAAATGTAGCTTTTTCAATTCATAGTAAGATTAACAATTGAAATTCAATCAACAGTTAGCTTCTATTTGTTTAAAAATAGTTTTATAGAGAAAATAACTAAATTATGGTTAAGATGGCATTGAAATGTGTTTATTACAAAATTGGTCTTTATTTAATGCAGCATAGCTTATACAAATGAGGTTGTATGAAATATAATAAGGTTATCGTAATAAATGATTTCATAGATCTGTTTTTTAAAATCAAAATTAGATATTTCAATATTTATCGTTAATAATGCAGTTACTATATACATAATAATTACAGTTCTCTGCTAGAAAACTGTTTCTTGGATACTCGTTATGATTTTATTGAGGATTAGTGGGCGCTTACGGCTTCCGTTCCCGCTGCCGCATTAAAGCCGGTTTATACCATCCGGGCAGACACGGAACGGTAGCGATGCGCTTCCATTCCGACAAACTTCATCATAGGGATTCTGAGCATCGTGCTATAAATCGCACACTCCGTATCTCACTCGGTTCTACCCGACCAATAATCGAGCACAAATGCATTATTCTCATGGAGTTTTATGGCGTAACTTAGGAATTGGTTGAGATATCTAAATTGATACCAGTAACACAATTTATAAGCTATGTAAGTTTAAATGGAACAAATAGTCAGACACACAAAAAATTTTAATTTATATTTTGTGCTTAAGTGTCGTAAAAATAATATAATACACTAATTAAAAGATACATTTTTCGAAATAACAGGCAGAAACTTTACTTTTATTTATATACAGGTATAGAATAAGTATACAGGGTGTTTCAGGTAATATGACATTCCTTTTACGGGCTGTAAGTAGACCCTACAGACACCCCAATAAACGTAAAATTAAAAATAATACGAATACAAAAAAGTCTTTTTTTTCGAATTATGTACAACGAGCCGCCTACGGTTGCATTAAGACTAAAACTGTTAAATCATTCATAAAATTATAACTGACCTACCTATCAGTATCAATTTACAATAACATACACTTTTACAGCTGTAACAGGCACATTGCGATTTGTTTACTACAATAAAAAACGGAATAAGGGGATTGCCCTTTCACACAATGTAAACAATTTTTTTAACAATTAAAGCAATTAAAAATGTTAAAAGTAAGTTAATTCGTTTACAGATTTATTTCTCTAAATCTAATTGTTCATTTTACAGTTGTTAAATCCATGTAGATTGAATCATACCTCTGTAAGTACTTCATTATTACAGACCTGTGCACAATTTTATTAACATAAAAGCACCAATCAGTTAAACACGGTGTAAATGAGCACAATTTGCGATTTAGTTTTTATTATTAAGACAGTGGTTAGATAACGAAATGCATCTAGTAACTGACGTAAATTGGCATAATTTGGTTGATTAAAATATGGGTCAATAACATTTACGAAGGAGTATCATTTTACAGTCTTGTTTTTATGTGTCTGCTTAGAAAGTTAAAATAAACACATACAATTCTGCTCTACTACGGAAATGTTTATTTAGTAAGAAACACTTACTGGATTATATTTGTATATTTGAAAGCATGTAC
>JAHWXV010019597.1:0-14621 GCA_024586415.1 Phrixothrix hirtus | reverse complement strand
TGCCGACAATTTTAATCATGTTGGAAAATTGTGTAGATAGTGTATAGTAATTTCGATACTAAAACCAGTGTTATTATACAACATAGGTTCGACACAAAAACCATGTCGTCCAAACAGTCCTGTATAGACAATGTAGTTTCGATATCGTAACCACATAGATTACCAACATAGGTTTTACCTCGAGGAACGATGTCAATTATATATCGTTTCTATATGGTTCCGGTATTTGTATTACTAGGGATAATCTAAATTTTTATGAATGCACTTATTGCATCGCTGTAAGAGTTTTTGATAACAGTCTGAAAAGGTTCCAGAAGAAATAACGCTTAGTTAGGCAGTTACAGTTTTATTAATAACTAAAATTGTCGGAGAGGAATCTTCACTTTCGAAAAGAAAAAAATTTTACGGTATCTAGTTTAGTGTTGATAGTGGATTAAATGCTTTATAACTAATTCCTTCATCATCAGTGCAGACTGGGAAGATACATTGTAAAATGGATCCCATGTTTAACTCATTTGCCATCATTTATCGATCTTTCTCTACAATTTCAGGAATTTGGCGACTGAATCTGCATTTTAAAGAATCGATGGGCGTCCGGGATGTAGGGGGTCATCTTGAACATCCTCACCTCCATATTTAAAATTGTTTAACCCATCTTTAGGTGTTATCTCTGTACACAGTTTTAAATATTTCACATGTTTCTGTTACATCTTTACTTGATTTATTACGATACAAATTAACAGCCATGCGTTCCAGAGCCACCGCAAACCTTTTATGTTTGAATTTGCCAACAGCGACCATATTTATATCAAAGTATATTTAAAAATGCATATCAGTTATGAAAATTTTTTATTCTATTACCAAAAATACCACTTTTGGTACCGTAAACTGAACTGAAAACGGTGTAGAGGTGTAAATACAATCTCAGGGACATATAATTCAATATATTCAACGAAGTGTAAATTGGTATAAATGTGTCGGATATATTCGACCTTGGGGTACTTTGTATATCTAGTCACTCTGGTGCGATCTTTAGTTCACCACCATCTATTGAAGATAGTGTGAACTGTTACAAGCTGGCTTCCACTTGGTTCAACTTCACGTGACTCTAGTATCTTGTGTTGTACCTTATGCGGACATTTAGAGCTATAAGCACATCATTTTAAGGGAATTTAGATATCAAACCATTGTAATTAAAATTTAAAAAAATAATTTTTGTCAGAAATTGTTAATAAAAAAGAATTTATTTGATTATTGTTTTTATAATTTTAAACTCATAAAGTATTAAGGAAAACTCATCTACGGGTTGGGTTAAAGTGAAACATTAGAAGCAGCCGATATAATTTTTTACCAAAAAAGGTATAAATGCACATGATGTGGTCTTTTGTACTAATAAAATTATTTCCGCAATATCTTTTTGAAGATTTACATATTTTTGCGTAGATTTTATTGATTACGTACAAATATAAGCGTTTTCTCCACACTGATTTAGGTCATTGCATGTATAACTTTATTTTTTAACATCTAGAAGTTGATTTAAAGATTTCAGGATATTACTTTAACTACTGTAAATATTAATTAAATCTCGTTTACTGATAAAATGTGTCTCGTAACAAATAACCGTATGACATGTTTGTATCTTCACACTTAAATATCTTTAGCGATTATAAGACACGCATCCCATCTTACAGATAATTTGATTAAATGGGTAACCTTTTTTACATATCACTTCATTTTTTTTGTTAAGGTAAATATAAAGTTATATGTACAGTAAGTTATTAATTAAGGTGCACCTTTATGAGCACAATTATACAACTAATTCTAATATTTATAAACATTTGGACTGGAAAGGTTATTATTAAAAATAATAAAACATTTTGATTTATGAAGTTTCCTTAGTCTGACCTTGCACTGAAAGTTTCAAGGTATCGCGAAATCATATATTGAATGTGAACAAAAACTATATTTAAATTTTCTTAGGAATTAATTATGTGAATATAATGCGAAAATTTCAATTCCTGATTTTATCTGATAATTTCTGATAAGTTACTGTTTTGCACGAAATCAATAAATTAGTGCTCGTCTTTGAAAGGGCTGTTTGATGGTAGCTGAATCAATAACTATTGGCTTTTTAAATAAATTATCCATATAGAGCGGATGTGTTAAGATACAGATATAACCTTACACCTAAAATAAGTTAATAGTAGCTTAAGGCAAACTAATAATCGCATATTTGTTGTTAATTGAAAATAGATTGCACCACTACATTTCAAATTTAAATTAATGGTTTCCATGCAATAAAAAACCCTGCGTGAAGGTTAAATAAATTGTTACCAAAAATCTAAATATGGAGATAAACGCTGACAAACTAAAAAATAATTAGTAATCAGTAGAAACAGTTTTAGCAAAACATCAAAAATCTAAAACGTTATCAAAAATTTTAAATTAACTTGAATTGAACAAGAAATACCTGAACCAATAAACTCAAATAAAACCTATTTTCGTTATCAAGCACAATAAAATAGTTAAACCAATTTAATAATTCAATCGTTAATAAAATAAACGTCAAACAAGCCAAAGGGACATTTAAAAAATAAAATTTTCTTTAAGTAAAAGACAACAAATGTTATTTAATCAACAGAATTCTTCAAAATGTAGCATTTTATGGAAGCTGTTTCGCTAAGTTTTCTTTTAAAAATATTAGACTCACTGGAGATTAAGATGTTTATAAAACATATTATGACCGGCTTCAAACCGATGTTCAGCAATTTCAGATTTTTCAAATTGACCGTTCTTAACGCATCTCTTGTGTTCCTTAACTCCTATTTCCCATGATCTTCCACTTTCTCTAATACAGAATTTACCACAATTACAGGGAATTTTGTAAATACAACAATTATTCTTTTTATTTTCATTAAAACGCTTAATTAAAATTCAACGCAAAGAATTTTGAGAACAAAAAACTGTTGTGATATTAAACCGTTTACTTATTTTACTAATTTTGTCGAATATCTGGTATAGTCGGGACCAAATCAGCTTGGCTATGACTCATAGTAGAATCTTGATATAATTATTTGAATATTCATAAGTATATCTGCCTTTATAGCATATGTTAGAAAATAATAATCTTTGAAACGTGCTTATCGGAAAACGTTATATCGTGGTTACAATGTAAACAGCACCAAGAAAAAAACAACCTTGAGAAGGAAAGAGATTAGTAAATTATAACATTTATGTTATTAAGTCGACTTTTTAGGTTCAGTATGTTACATGTCATTGGAAATAACGCCGACAGAAGTGTGTTGAATTCTATGGCGACTACTCAATGTTGATAAATAAATAAAAAGTAATTTTGGGAAGGGTGTGATAAAACCTCGTTTAACGATACACGCAATACATTTCTAAGAGAACTAGGTTTATTCAGTTAACGTTAAAATTTTCAATCTTATGTGCAATGAGTTATACTTACTTTCTAAATCATTTAATCATGGTAATTTTACTGTAGTGACATTATTTGCATTTGAAGATATTGGTTTTCAATATTTTGAACTTTGTAAAAGAACAGAACAGTTGCAAATTTCCAGTCATATATTACATGACAATTGATTATGTCGGAAGACAAACAGGGCACATTCCTAAATGTTTTGATAAAAATTCATTTATTTACCTTATCAGAATATTCAGAAGTTTTTAACGATCATTAAAAGTACTACGAATCTTCCTGTACACCACGTTTATTCATTTGCATTACTCAATTTGTAGCTATGTAAACTTGTACCATTTTCTATAAAATTAATTGTAATCAATTTATTCTTTGTAAAATTAGTTTTGCTACTTCAAATAATTTAAATGTTAAACTTTGTATTTGTATAATTTTTCTAAATATTAAAATTCAGAATTTTATCAATTTTATACCAAACAGGATTTACGTATAAAATAACCTTACATTTAGTTACTTTACATTATTTAATATTGAATTCAATTGTATATAATCGTTTCTAACTTCAGTAAAATTACTTTCACTATTTCTGTACTGCATGTTATTGATTTTTTTTCGGCGATGTTTTAGGTACATCATTACCACCTTAGAAACCACGTCCAAGATATTTATCTATATTCTTTGTGAACCGTTGCCTATCTGAGATTATGCTCGAGATTTATTTGAACCTATTTTCCTTTAAAAAACGGTAACAAAGACCCTAATTCTACTACTGCACTAATTCTTCATTAATTATTTCCACAATGAAATTATTAAATAGAAGGGAAATAATACAACGACTTCAACCAATGAAATTTAATATTCATAACATTGTTATAAAAAAAGTTTTCGACAACGCACTATGGAAAATATGGACCAGTTCTTGATCAAAACTTTTTGCATGATTTTGGAATAATATAGATTCGACAAAATTATTTAATAATAATATATATTTTACACATTTTTGTTTTTTAAAATTAATTATGAAACGTATACCTATTATAAACTCATTTTTACACTAGAACTTAAATAGATTGAAATTTGAACTTAAGTAATTAGTGACTTACCTATATAATTTATAATAATAATTATTATTGTTAGTAACCGTTTAGTAATAAAATTAAAGTTAACAATCATATCAAAGCAATGATAATTAAGTTGTTAAATAAAAATTATATTTACGAAATAAAAGAGGCAAAGTTTCTTCGTCTAAATCCTTTACATTCTTTCCTTAGATTTTCGTAATACTTGTGATGTATTGATCTGATGTGTATAGTAGCGTGTGGAACACATCTTTGTTTGTTGTAGATCTGGAACATTTTCTTGCATGATGCACCCCAAATCATTTATAACTCTTATTATGAGGTACTTTGACATCTTCACAAAGTTGTCCAATGGGTAGCACAGCAAAATGATTTATGATACTCTTCCCTTATATAAGTAATTTATTAATTGAAGAGGGCATATAATACCAACCATAATTATTGATGTAGATCCTTGCAGTTTCCAAATCATAGCGACACATTTTTTAGGAACTATCATGATATCCGACGTTGGGCCTAAATAATGATATCAAACTGATATCTGAGCAACCGGCATCACAAGCAAATCTTCTCGCAGCGTTACCGTCATTAGTATTGCTACTTACTTGTCGCAGTTTATCTATAATTAAACCAAGTTCTTCTCGAAAGCGCCTTTGTACCGTGTTTTTTGTTCTGTTTCATTTTTTAATTTCTTCAATCGTAGTTAATCATTGTTGGAAAGAAAGATTGCACGAAATATGCAAAATGATCTTTACGCGGCGTATCTAGCCGTATAAAGTTGACAAACTATAACGGAAGGCATTTTCATTTTTGGGTCTCGTGTTTGCTTTATCTAAATGGTATATGCTGTACTTGAAGATGTATTGATTAATACCAGGCAGACTACCATCTATGGTTGTCTAGAAAAGTTAATGCTTAACCTGCACTTCTCCAGCTTTATTTATGATTGATGGACGCAAAATATCACAGTCTTTGAGTGTCTTCCACATAGCTTTAGTTTTTTCGAGGGTCTTCAATTGAAAAATGTTTACAAAATCGTACAGATAAGGAACATGATTTTTTCATACAAACTGCCAGTTTCGTCATCAACTAATCTGACGGGCACAAGCGAAGTAATGAACAAATTTTCGTCAAAATAAGTTTAGACTCTTTAGGAACCGTGTGCTTTTGTTCAATTTGACAGACAAAAGCATACAAAAGCAAATGCCTTCATCTAACAAATTCTATAAAGAGTTCGCTTCTATAGTCGTATCAGGCGGGGACCATCTCCGTTTACTGTCTTGAACCTTGTAATAAGACGCACTTAAGGAAATTTTTTCATTCGTAAGATGCCTCAGGTACAAATATTGTGCTTTACTCAAATCCAAATCAATAAATACACTTAATGCTTTCTGATCGGCCAATGTTTTTTTTTATTGAAGTCGTCTTGAATTAGTTTCAAAATCGATTTCTTCTTGACAATATCCACCGATTTGATAGCTTCCACAAAATGTGCTTCATTACCGTCTACCATTGATCGTAAACCTTAATAAATATTAAATTTTGTAGAAATTAAAATGTTTGTAAAAATCATTTATGATTTGGGCTAGTTCTATTTTTTATAGTACAACGTTTTATCATAGAATTTGTGCCACAAAAAGTAGTTGGCTACATTCCTCTTCGGATGCAAGAATCATTCTATGATCTTAAAAACATTGCAAAGATCGACCAAACAGGTCTCCCGGTGATTACCATCTGTTCCCTAAAGTACAAGACATAAATTGAGAATGACCGAATCAAAGTCTTAGCACGTAGAAAGTTTTAACTTTTAAGGTGTTGGACACATTGTGTTGATTGTAAATGTGTTACGTTCAAAAATAGAGAAAAAAACCTAAATTTATTGTGTTACGTTCAGATTCTCTCCATGTTGTTTTATTAAACATGACTCATATATGGAATAAAATATACCATTCTGTTGAAATAAAATGAATTTGAATAAGAATGAGTTTTAATCTTTCCAGGATCTTATAGAATAAAGTAGAAATGTACGGTGCTTGAAAATGTATTTTTTAAATTTCACTCCGTATCTCAAAAATAAAAGAAATATCAAAAGTTGGTTTTCAACGGCGTAAATTTCTCGAAAAAGTAGAATAGTTTCGCGAAAACCGCAACTTTTTACCTTCACCTATAACGGAGATGCCCTGCTATAATATTTCGAAAAGTGGACACCCTAAATTATATTGTATTGCAATATATACATAGATAGTATAAATATAGGTTGACTCATTAATATTGTTCTATTTACATATTTGCCTTGTTTGGCCAACATACCTTTCAAAATAAAACTTTCAATGTGTTGAAATATATTTTCTATAACATAAACAATATAATTGTATAACAACGGAAAAATGCTTATGAATTAACCATATTGTATTGGTGTTTGAAGCCTTATCTATTACACTTTTTTTATCCCGTAAAGTATTATAATTTGATACTGTTTGTAGTTGTATGACAAATATTTTTGTTACTTTGTCAGAGTTAGTATCATCAGTTTGTATGATCAGAACAGCCAGAGTTCCCTTTGAAAAAACATAGCCTTACGTCATGGAAACGGTAGTATTTTGGGAGAGAACAAACGAAATATTAAGATAAATAATTTGTTTTTAGAGTTTTGACAGTTCGATTGGAACGTTTAAATAGTCGATTTTGTTTGGAATTTTCGGTGATATTGACCAGTTTTAGTAATTTCCTTGGCGAAAAACGTGGGGCCTTTATATAGGTGATGTGAAATAATTGGAAACGTCGCGTCGATCCGTGACGACGCGAACGAAGCCCGTAAGTGCGCGTGGGAGAATAGCAAGCTTGTTTTGGCAGACGAGTAAGGGGAGGTAACAACGTGATTTGCGCGGACATGACTGTGTGTATCCTGGACCGTAAATAACCACCAAGTGGGAATTGAAGAGCGCCCCCTTTTTATAAACTCTGAGGTCGATCGTGGACCCTAATGGTATAGACTCAGGATAGGAACAAGCTTATTGCCTAATGCAGCATTTAAAACTACTCCCACCTGCATGCTGTAGGACCAGGTATTTTTAGAATATAGGAAAAAGAAGATAATTGTCTCGTACGCATTGCCATGTGTGTGTTGAAGCCTGCAGTATTCACAAACCCCTCCCAGCGCTACATGCTCTCTTCGTGGTGGGACTTAGTTCCTTACCACGAAAGGAAGGAAGCCCTGCCTGAAATATAAACGTTAGTTTTCGGTATTAACACCCGAAGGTCTTTGTAAGAGATATTTATGTACTGTATTTTCCCCAGTGAAACTTAGTCAATGGAGGATGATGGCGTCTCCACCATACTCGCTCGTTTGATTGATCTGTTGGAACGTTGATCGTGACTACGTATAATTGGCGACCTAGTGAAGCTGAATTTAGTTGTACAACCTTTTGGTTTATTCCTATGCGGAACGATTGCGCTGAATATTAGTCGTAAAATTTGTGACGTTCTTATTTTGAAATTAATTTGATTATACTGTCAAACGTCTTCCCAATTATTTGTTTTATTTTAAATATTAAGTTAGCAGTAAGATAATTATCTGTAAAGCTTATAGAAATGGGAGGGAATCTGAGGAACGTAGAGTGGGGCTTGTTCCTATCATTGGATTAGTTATTACGTTACGTGTAAATGAACGCGAGCAACCAGTTCTGGCTTACTAGTTGACGCCGGTTGAGATAATCCTATACCGCGACCTGAGTCAGTGGCGCTCCAACCTACGTGTGTAACGTTGACCCAAAATTATCTTTCACGAAACTTTCAACACCGATTTCAATCGGTGTTTCGAGCCCTCCCCCAACCCCAGTCGTGCCGCTGTTAGCATCAGGTGCGTAGATCAAGAACATGGTCTGACCTAGTATATATGTATGTATATATATAGGCTGGATTGATTTTCTGGGTATTCTCTCGCATAAATATATTTTGACTTTGAACGTCCGACTAACATATGCTATTATCAAGTCTGTTGTAGCTGTCTATCTCGCGATCTTGATATTTGTATGGAACTATATATAAAATGGTTAACATAGGATTAGAGATGGAAAGGTTATTTAAATTATTTCCCATAAAAATGCAAAAACACTTGGACTTGATTTTACATGCTCCACAACAAATATATTTTCTAAATAAATCGCGATATATAAAAGAATGTATTTGTCTATTTTAATTTTTCTTACGGATAGATTTCAACCTTGAAACAAATTGAAAAAAATTAACTTTAGTTGGGCATGAAAGCAATTATTTTAGCGTTTGTTCCATCCAAATTGCTTCTATGTGAACTGTCAAAATGGTCGCATGCAGGTTCAACATAAAAATGTTTAAGAGCTGATAAAAAACTCGGGTCTCTTGTATTTTAGCTGTCTACAACATATCCAAGTTTCATCAAAATCGGTGTTGGACACCTAGGATGCCTTCCTTGTTAGGATATTATAATGAGCTCATTTCAAAGCATAGATCTTGTTGTTAATTGGCATAATTGCGAATTAGGTGAGTTATTTCTAATTTGATGTAGATGAATGTAGGATTTATTCCGAAGGTGCCCCTTTATTGTAGCTTTAATGATTAATGTGACAGACTAGAAGTGGGACCGACAACTTGATCTGACTTTTGAACCACAATGAGCAACTGGAAATCAAATATATCTGGTCTAAATCAATTTTCCCACCATTACGCCCCTCGCTTTCTACATTGAAGATTAAGGAAAACAAGTGAAGTTTTAAGAAAACAATGATGGAATACCGAGGAAATCTGATGGTGATGATATCTAAGAATAAGAATTAAACGCTCGGTGAATATTAAATGGCGCTTGTTCAGCAAATATTATTTTGAAATTTATTTTTTGTATTCCTTATTGAATTTTATATTAAGTCAAGTTGTAATATATTTTTAATTTTTTTGATAAACGTAAATTCAGATTTGGTCCAAATTTTCAAAATTAACCACCCAAGTGTAATAGCAATTATATGTCGAAAAAGAGAGTTTGGTATTGAAAAACTATTTGCCACGTGTCTAAAAAATTTTGTTACTGTTTGTAATGTTCATTTATTAATACACGGTGTATGCTCCATGTTTATGTATCTTTAAGCAGAAATTATTTTGCTTTGGTTCAATTTGGGATTAGAAATAAACATTGACCTCAAACAAGTTTCTATCAATACCTTTATATCAATTTCCACTTACGTTCTTGATGGGCACTGGCAACATACGCTAGGTCATCGTAATGGACAAGATCATAGCCACCCATGTTTCCCAACTCCGAGTCCGAATAGCCTAATAGCATTTTACCTCTGTAATGTGTACATTATAATAAAATGTTACAAAAGCACTATAGTTTACTACCTAGGATCCATCGAAACCAAAGCTAAATCAAGTTTGTGTTTGCTTTTAAACATGACTTCTTTTTGTGGAATTTCTAATAAAGAAGGAGGCCCAAAAGGTGTGCAAATTGCAAAGAGTGCTAGTGGTGGTTCTTCAGATTTACGATTTTGTCCATGCAATACTTTTACACGCCCTCGTATATCTAAACGCTAAAATATTAATCTATTGTTATAAACATAATTTGATAATTTAGAAAACTTACTAAGAAACCGGAAGTATTGTCGAGGAGACATCGGAAGCGCACTGTAAAGCTACGTTCAAGCAGGTGGCAGTTTTCTGGCAATAAAACATCCTGAAGACCTATATTTGCCGATTCTGGTGGTAGATATGAATTCCACATCAACTGCCTTTGTAATTCTTCGCGATCTTCAGAATGTACCAATTCGTATACTGATTGATGAACAATGTCAGACTATAATATTTAAAGTAATTTATTCATAACAGCGGTACTAGTATAAATGTTTTGAAAACTACCTGATGAAATCCTAGGTAACCTTCTATACTGTGCGTAGCAAAAAACACTTCACCTTCACATGTTAAAATCATTAAAAAACCATTTAGAGCCTACAAATGAGAGAATTTGTTAAATTAATTTTTAATTGTGTACAAAACGTTAAATATATAGAGTTTCTAAATTATTTGAAATATACCTGTAAAAACATTTCTCCATCTAATGGTGTGTGATCAAATGCCGTTAGATCTCGCGCACGGTGTAGTCCACCACCATCGTCCTTGTCTTTGTGCATTACAACTGTAACAAAAACAATGCATTAGTAATGATCTTATTGAACAGTAAAAGGTGTGTTTCTAAAAGGTAGGTACTGTGATTCAGTATATTGATGGTAGACAGTCTTAGCAGTAAATTTATTAAATTTTATAAGCACAGCAACCTAAAGCAAGGATGGCAAAGTTATCAAAAGCGTGCTACCCATAGCACGCGAGAAAATTTTAGTTACTTATAAAAAATGTAAAAAAATTTAAATTATGACTGCGTCACTTTATATTACTATTTGTAGACACCTCATAAAACCTATTATTCTTTTTAATAATATCCTAGGCACGTTATTATAATAAATATATAAACTTTTTAAAGTTTTTTGGCACGTAAACATAAAAATGTATGGCATCCCTGTTTAAAACTTGATTAAATCTACAACTATGTAAATGTAAAATTAATTTTTCGTGCACCTTTTGTTTATTCTTCAAATTGAGAATAGTATTATCCAACAGATTCTTGTCAATTTATTAAAACCTTGAATACTCCATAAGGCAATAAAGGTGAGTTTGTCGAATAAACTCAGATGTTAATTGTTTTTATGGTAAATTTTATTTTTAGTAATACTTATTCAACGAGTTTTTTTATTAATATCCCATCTTTGGGAAACATCGTTTTGTACATAATTTTTAAATTAAGAATTGTCACTAAATAAAATTAGGTAATTAGACAAATGATTAAAATATAATAGCCTCACTAATTGTATACATATAGCAGTTTTAAATAGGTAATTGTATAAAACAAGTATATAAATAAATGTTAAATATACTGTAATAAATCGTATGTAAGCAAATCGAACAGAGCGATAAATAACCGAAAAGAGGGGCATAATAACGATGTAAAAAGTCAGATTCAGGTTCATCTAAATTACAACATTAGAATAATACAGTACACAATGTTAACTTTGAAAGTAGCCAAGTACTAACCAGAGTAAGTTATCTGGATTCCAAAATCACACGAGACGATAGAGAAATTGAAAGAAGACATGAAAATATAAAAAAAAGAGATGGTGCTCAAATACTAGCATCTACGTGGAAACTCTTGGTAATTAATACACGCATTATTATAGGTAAACAAAGCAAACCACCACACATTAAAAACAAACATTTTAAATTTATTATTAATTCAAGTTATTTGGCATCGGCGTAAAATTAATAAAAATCAAAACTGGCCAAATTTAGTTTATGATTGTAAATTTATTCAAGGCCTAAAATTATGACATTGACAAACAAAATAATGATAAATCACTAAATTAAATCAATAATAGGAAGGGTTACAGAAACAATCAAAATATAACTATTAATGAAATCTTAAATTACAAAAATTAAATAATGAAGAGTGATAGTTTGTTTAATATACATTTCCAAAAAAGTATTTCCTTGTAATCAGTTGAGTGATCTAAAATCTTTACATCAGTAAAATTAATTCTGTTATCATTGACATTTGAATGACTAGTAAAATCGTGCCTTTTAATGTTAAGAAATTCTACTTTTGACTCAACTTGACGTTTGTCGGATATAACTTATTTCACAACAAATGGAGCTAATATTATAAATTGCATTGGATTATAAACATTTTGGGCTGATGTCTTTTAAATTTGAACATAAACTAACACTACTAAAATAACAAACAGCACCTTATAAACCCAAAATCTGACTACACTACGTCGATGACATGGAAAAGAAAATCTCAATACTTAGAGCATCTTAATGGTTTATATCATAGAAGAAATACTAGGCTTTATTCTTGGGTCTATTAATAACAAAAAGAAAAAACCATAGATCACGCGTAAAAGAAGAGCCATACAGACTCTCAGATATTCAATGTACAGTCACAACACCACCATGCCCAACTTCAGTCTACGTAAAACCCTGGTTAGTAGTTCACAAAGATTAGCTGACACCGAACACATAAATTAAGCTGTAACTAACTCTGAACAGTATTATATCAAAGCAGTTACAACTAAAATAACGAAAAGACAGCTAAAATCAAGAACTCCTAAAGAAGAAAAATAATAACTAGTCGCCAAGTCCTTCCCCGCTGTGTTAAAGGAAGCACAGAGAGGATCAGAAGAATTTTAAACAAACACTACATCGAAACAACTTTGAAGGCAGACAAAAAAATCAGTGCAATTCTCGGAAATTTAAAAATAAAAATAAATTAAAAGATCAAGGAGCTATACGACATTGCATTCGGTCGACTTCAACAATTCCAAAAGCATAGCAAATATCTAATAAAACACGAAAAAGACATACACCAGATGGCAGCTCCGAAACTTCTACTGATGTTATCCATAAAAACTAAAATAAAAAGTGAGACTGCAAAAATAGAAAACGTACCAAGTAAACCAGGCGTAATAACGGGCCTGAAAAGGGAAAACAGCGGAGTTCATTAAACTTCACCAAAACCGATCATTACTAATTCGATTTGAACAAAGAGATCGTGAGTAAACAATAGAAGACTTAAAAATCGCAAATGTGAAATATTACGCAACGATTGAATTTATGGAAAACCTTTTAAAATTAGCGCTTTAAAAACTTTTCCAACATCTAATAATTTTTCAATTTACTTATCGAATTTCGTGGAATTCTTGGCAAATTTTGATTTTTAAACGGCATTAAATTATGTTTTTGAAATTTAAGAAGAAAGCAATTAGTTTCGCTATAAGAAATTAATAATGTTTGTAAATCCGACAGTTTTACTGTCTATCTTTGATCACTATCTATTGGACCTGGTATTTACTGTAAGTTTAAAATAATTATAGGCATTATTAGTATGTTCTTCATGAGTTCATAATTTATTCACGTATCCAATTATAATTAAAATTTCTAAATCGTTTTCGTCCATTTAAATTTGCTATATTTACTTTTATTTAACAACAGGTATAAATTTGTAAAATTTAATTAATGAAGGTACGTATGGAAAGTGTAATCACTATCACAATAAACATTTCTTCAGATTCAATTCTTACAACGATAAAATTTATTGTAAGATTTGTTGCATCGTATTTATTTAAAGAGAGCGCTTTTGTTTTTACAATATTGTCTTCCAAAAAAAGTCGAATTGAAATTTTAATTATAATTAGTTTATCTCCATGGAATTGATATATACCTTTGATTTTTAAATCACAATTTATAATTAATTGTTTTACTTCTTATTACAAGACGCAGAATTTTTCTTAGATTAACAGAAATAATTAAAGTAATATGATGCCATTTAAAAATCAAGGGAATGGAAAACGGTATTTGTGTATTTCCATTACCACTAAAAACTACTTTATTTTTAATAGAATTGAGTATCTTGTTCATATGACAACAATTAAAGTAGCACACTTCACTTCATTAAACCAACTTTTATACACATTATTGTCATCATATTAAATTTGCATTTACTTTGCACATTTATTATTTATTTATTTGCATTTAAATTAATCAATTAACTTGAAGATATTATTTACTTTTGTAACTTGACTTCCAAATTTTATTTTATTCAACTTTCTAAATTAATTGATGCATTTATGTGCAATTTTTTATTTGCATACGTTTACTAATTCTAATTCTAAGATTTGCTTATACTAATAATTACTTTTAATGTATTCATATTGAGCCACGGTTTGATTTCCGATAATGTTCGTAAATTTTATGTTTTGATATTTTAACTTGACTTATTCAGGAAAATTTATTAAATTCACAATTACAATATTTACTTATCTTTATTCTTTATACTCACATTTCATTTCAATTTTGTAAATTTTATATACATGACGAATCAACAATTTTCAGTGCTTTATTCATGTGTTCGTGGTTCGCATACCACAATATATATATATATATATTTTAATTAACGTACGATTCTTATAAATATTATTTATTTATAGTTTTACCACAAATTAAAATGTGGAATTTGTTTCTTTAAT
>JAHWXV010019545.1:0-14774 GCA_024586415.1 Phrixothrix hirtus | reverse complement strand
AAATGTGTGCAAAAATTAAAAAAATTGAAAACGATTATATTGAACAAGAAGTGTTTATGGACATTGTTACGGAACCATTAATCATTCAAACGGGAAATGAAAGCGATTCAAGTGATACCGATGTCGAGTTTAGTGATAGTTCTGTGGATAATTTTTAATCTTTTATTAAAGTAATATTTCTAGTATGACGCCAAACAGTCTGATATTCACTAAAATGTTTGCGCATATTATAAGCGACAAGGTTATATGCTCTGGCACGGCGCGCGGCGGCTTGTTACTTGAAATGCACAGTCAACACATTCAATTTATTAAACTTGATATGTAAAATTACCTGGGTAAAAATCTAACAGTTCCTACAATTTAGGATTTAAGTTGTTTAATAGTTTAGAATGCAATGACATTTTCAAATAATTTATCGCTTATTTTACCTGATCGGCATTATTTATAGCAAATGTAAACAATATTATTTATCTATTAATTTTTCTGGTGAAATTGTACGTTTAAAAACAATAAATAGTTTTCTCCTATGATTTTTGAAACTTGTATTAGTAGGTAGTGAAACGTTTCTCGTTTGAGTATATTTCCACGAATAAAAATTTAAAATGAGATCGAAGTAGCGCGTGCTCACCCGATGATCGCGATAAATCGACTCGTTCTTTTCCCACGTTACACATGTACATACATGTTATATCAAAATGAGGCGTAAAAATGTTATTCGCCAATAAAAAAATTATCATCTTTGTTTATTTACGTTCTTTTCTCAAATTCATACATTCGACGTAGTTCTCAATCTTCAAGGAGACTTGGAAAATATCATCGGACACATTGTCAATAGATTGTAGAAACCTTGTAACATTCTTAGTAGCGAAAAGAACCTCAGAATATCTTGGCATTCATCTTGTTGGACGGCATTGTCACTTCCGGTATCAGAACTGCGAGGATCATATAATGCTTCATTTAGCTGTGAAACTTGAACAATAATATCATTATCCGTTAATGGATTCGATGTTACTAAATTATCATCGACTGTCGGAAAATTATCCAACTCGGGAAAATACATTTCTGCATTGGTTAGATCTTGATGGTGATTGCGTATCCAATCATTAAGGGGAACCTCCCAATCATTAGCGTCGATAGGGTCTTCATGATTATTTTTGTATTTCTCTAACCACTGGACAAAAGGCAATCATCGTATGTATCAAATTCGTAGATCGATTGATGTGTCGACGAAACTTCGTTCCAGGATTGCGCAATTAATTTCACTGAGTCTAAAATCGTTATGTTGAAAGGTTTTTATTGTTCAATGGTTTGATCAGGCGAAACATAAAATGTCTAGGATAGTATGTCTTAAGGCACTTAATTATTCCTTGATTCATTGGTTTCAAGACTGAATTGCAATTTGATGGTAAAATGTGCTGCATAATTATCAACCAGTAGCAAAATTTTTCTATTTTGACGTCTTAATTTTTCATCTCAATCCTTTAAATAATTTTCAAAAATCGCTGAAGTCATCCATGCGCGCTTGTTTAACTTATAAATGACAGGTACATGTCTCATATTTTTCATGCACCTCGGCCGTTCATATTTGCCAATAACAAGAAATTTGCATTTGGCACTACCCGTCATATTTGCACAGACCCAAACAGTATATCTCAATTTAGATTGCTTCCCTGCCATACACTTTTCTCGCCTAAATTTAAGGGTTCGATCTGGAGTCATCTTAAAAAATAGTCCGGTCTGGTCACCATTAAAAATATCGTCACAGCTGTAATTTTTTGCAATACCGGGCTACTTGCCTTCTAGCCAGCTTAATACAACTTTTTTGTTTATATCACCTGCTTCACCAATGTTTATGTTATGACGAACTTTAAAATGTTCGATCCAACCTGTCGAACATCTAAAATCGTCACGCTGCAATCCTCTGGCTAAATCTTCCGCTCTTGCTTCAGCACTGCACCACTTATTGGAATATTTTCCGTAGAACTGCTTGATCTACGTCTTGACGTAAGGGATTTCTAATTTTTCTAATCTTGTGTGATTTATTGTCACTTGCTTGTTTAATTTTATTTTGATTGTTCCAAATGGTAGAAATCGTTGCCTTTACAAGTTTTTTTCTTCGAGCAACTTCGGCTTTGCTGACACCATTCTTAATACTTTAAATAATCTCAATCTTGTCTTTAATTGTAATAGACTTTTGTTGAGTCAAAGTTTTAACTTGATCAGCCATTTTAAAAAAAAACTACATAACCAGGTACTCATTTCAATAAAACGATGAAATTGAAACTGCCGTCTAAGTTAGGTCTGTTCAGAAGAAAATCTTCCTGTGAATTACTAGGAATCCCCAGCAGCGACAGTCGCCAGTGATCGAGTCTATAGAACATGAATACCGTTCGGTAATAACGTACATTCGTACTTTACAACCAGAATTTAATAATTAACTAATTGAAATATTGAACGTTATAACCGGAATTAAAATTATATGCAGTACGCTATATCGGGGGGGAAACTCACGTATTCGGTCGGAGGCAGTTAAAGGTGTACGTTAAAACCGAAAGTAAGTTATATCCCAGGTACGTTACAAACGGAGTCCATTGTATAATGTTACTCATCTCATCTGTAGAACTTAAAACTTTTGGACGACCTATACGTTCCAAAGTATGTACTGATCCTGATTTTTTGCATTTATTAATTACATATTGTATTGTGAATTTTCTTCGATTTATATTTTTTGCAATTTCACTAAAACTTTTTTTATTATTATACAGTAGAATAATTTTCAGCTTCTCGTCAGCGCTGATTTTACCTATTATATAGGATCTGAATGTATATTAGCTATTTTCGCAGATACTCTATTTAACTACGGGAGCAGTCATAGTTCTCTCATTTTGATTTATTTAGTGCATCAAGTTTACGATATCTTTTGCATTCTAATTATTTACATATGTACAATTACTGATTCAATTAGATTCGAATAGTATTTGAAACATTTATTTCCGAAGCATTAAAAAGTTTATATTCTTTACAAAGTCTATTTACAAACTTAGGTCTAAGGTTATATAGGACATGCATTTGTTATCTAATATTATTTTATACTTAGTCGTGTGATTTTAACCATGCAGCGTGCTTTGTGTCATGTATGTGTATATTTGTGTAATAGAAAGAATTTAATTTTTACATGAGATTTCAATGTGTTTTTAGAGGCTCGTGGAGGAATTATAATGATAAAGATCATATTGACTTCGAGTAAAATAGCCCTTACATCGTTATGATATCCTTAGGACGTGGAGCTGCATCTATTTATATCTTTCTTGAATGAGTATCCGTAGAAACATAAAATAAATTGATAAACTCTCAGCGTTGTAAAGCTTTAGAATTATGGTCCATAAAGATTGACAAAACTGTTCGTAAAGGAAAATATCAGAATATCAGATTACCAGGCTTTGAATAAGGGCCCTTAAGTATGATTACCTTTACGTGAAAAGCTAAGCTGTTATAATATCGGAGAGGAGTCCATAATTTATACAAGCCTCTCCAAGGGGTTTTAGGAAGGAATATATATCATGCGACATCTGAATGGGGTCATTGATGCCACATAATATATTACAGCTAATTCTTGTAATTAAGGCAGAGAAATATAAGTTCTCTGTTATTTTCTAGCAATATATATGGTCGATTTTTATCAAATTCTAGTTAATTAAATAACAACACTCCCACTCTTTAATTATTTTCAAAAGTTTAAAACAGAGTTTTATTTGTTTTAACTAGCATATTATATTTCTACCACTAGATGTCTATATCTATTCTAAATAAAAATATTTACAACTTGATTTCAAAAGTTCATTTCATTTCATGTTTATCTATCATTCCAGGTAATATTTTCCTGTTATCTTTCTTAATAATCTGACTCTTATTCATCTATACTCGCAATTTATTTTCTGGAATGCTTTTATTTTATAGGATTCTGATAACTAATTATATATTTAATTCATATTTATTTTTCATTATTTACGAACTTTGAATTAATACTGAATTCTAATAATTCTATATATTTAAAATTTGAATCTTAGAATAGGTAATAATGTAATATATTCGAAGTTCGTCATAACCTAGCTCAAACAGTTTCTAAATTTTTACAAGAAACTAATGAAGGATAAGGTAGATAGTATAATATAAACGAACACGTGATAATAACGAAAATTTGATTTAAAAAATCACATGTTGGCAATGCTCCATTAGATGAACAAATGATTTGGAGATGAATAGGATTTCCATAGTGCCTTCATTTGCAATAAAAAGATATTGGGTATTCCATTTAAAAAAGTACCCTTTTATTCGCCACATATTTATAACGCACACTGTACATGGGAAACTACTTTTAGATTATGCCTTAATTAACAACCTGTATATAATTTCGAAGCATAATAGAGAATATTATGGTACGTCAGAAAATATATGTTGTAATAGCTTTATTATTTTTCAAATTAGTGACGCAGCGAAGCGAATTTAGAAGTTGGATCTCCCCAAAACGCAAGAGACAATTAAAAATTTCTCAGTTGACTATAAATTGATAGTAGTCTCCTACGGATAAATAAACGTCGAATTTTTCCATTTTTGATTAATAAATAAATTTTTTTTTGCTTATACTTCAATCAATATTTAAAGTTTTGCCTGGTTGCTGTAAATAAAAATTTAAACCTTCCCTCCACCTTCCTAGAGAAAATTTAGGCTGCGCAACTAATATAATTAAACATGTTAACAAATTAAGATAGTCAGCAAATGTTTTGTATTAGTGACATTATCACGAAATTTAAGAAAATGTTTTTACAGAAAAGACAATATTAAAATATGTTTTTGGTATAAACTTTTATTATTTTAACTTTAAACGTTTCAAAAACTGTTTCTTTATCAATAATATCGGTTAAAATTGACAGATAAATAAAATAAAAAGATCAGCCAACTAAAAACTAATTTGTGCACTAGGTGCAATGATTTATTGCGTTTAACACCATCGCGCTTTTCTATTGAAATTATTAGGATGTCTCGTTGCAGTCGAGAATAAAAATTAGATACTCTTGATAATATTGTCGTTTCATTAAATCCGATATCATCTTATAAATTTTGTGAAGATATTCAGCTACAGCAGTATATATTATATTATATTATACTAAACGATATATTAAAACGATTAACATCAATTTTTTAATATTATTTAAAAACATTTAATATGGAAATGGAATATTTTAAATGAAAGTTGGTGATAACAATCAACTATCAATCGCATTGATTATCTGGGGTGCCAGGGTAACTTTCTGAATATTTAAAACTATAATAATTAGTATGTATATTGTGATATTAATTTTTCATGGGTACACCATTTCGTTTGATACCTTAATTAAAAAGAAATTACTTTTCATTAACTTTGATAACGTGTTTACAACGTGATATGAAATTCTTATTATTAGGAATAGTTTGTTAATTAAATCACGGGTTGTTGATTTCATGGATTTGTGAAATCATTTTTTTGTTGGAAATCTGTAAAGTCAGAATTAGTTCTGAGAAGTATCCCTAACTATCGTTAGAAATAATAGTATCTTCAAGAAGTTTTAGTAACATTTATATATAAAATTATTTGGAATTTTTATTTCTTCGTGGCTGCTTTACGAACACTTGCAGATTGTCGAAAAACAGTACGTTAATATAATGCTATCACATTAGACGTATCTTATAAGTTATTTAAAGTTAACCGGTGTATATTTGGGTCCTTTGATTTACAAATCATTAATTTTGTCTTTTGTATCATTAATTTTTCCGAATGTGTACCTAAATTTAACAAAAAACTACTTCCGAATACGATGAACGATACGTTACAATGAAAAAAGCACATACTTGTTTTATCTTGGCTAAAATTTTTCCTTCGGGAAATAAACATAACAAGGCCCTACTTTTCTTTTACCTGTAAGTGCTTAATTAGACGGGTAACAAATGAACTACGCAATAAGACCTGTTAACATGTGTGGTTGTTATGATCTCCGGCACCATCTAGACTACTAAACATGCCATGCCATGCGATAGAACATAAGATGTACTTCATTATAATCGTTATTTATAATCTTTGGATTTATTAATTGTACCTTCCGATTGGAATTATTTGAGTCTCGTTTAATAGTTTCTTGCTAACTTCAAAACTATAGTAAAATTTTATTTAAATTAAACAACACGTATAAATTTACTTAGATAACAAGCCGAATTTTGTCCTAACGTGATAGTTACCACTGATGTCTTCTTATAATTTTCAGGTCAGACTTTCTATAATTAAATTAAGAAATAAATATTATACCAGTATACAGTATTCAGATATATGTAAAATAAGGCCTTCTAATTTCTGGTCTTGTTTGCTTTAGAACATCAACACAATTATAGTATATTATATCAACACTTTAGTATTTAGTACTATCAAAAGGATTATTATTAATACCTTAATCTCAGAGACTTTGAGTTATTTGAACAGCGCATTTTCTCAAAAAACTCCGTGTCTTAACTAGACTTCAGCTGTACATTAGCTTTGCTTGTTAATGGATGTAAATGCTAGTACCACATAACACAGTGTTAGGGGTCAAGTTAATTCAATTAAAGTACAATCCTCATACGCTATGACTTCGGTGTTGTTACTAATTCAATCGTGAAGCTGTTAACTCAGATACATTTTATGTGCGTATGTTATTTAGTTAGCCTGAACCTCATAAGACACATTCAATGACGATTTGTTCTTATGACATGTGTTCCCATAAGGAATATAAATTTAGTGTTATAATTATTTATTGTTATTCGATTACGAATTCTTGTTGCAGCAGATTATATTATTTTGAATACACTCTTTATCTTGATTGTCTTTCCTTTCTCCATTTAGGCAGGATCTCCTTAGTTCCGGAACGTATTCTTCTTTTACAGGACTAGCATGGAACCTCCGGTGGTGCATGATTTTTTATATGGCTATGTGCCGTTCAATTAATACTACAAACGGCTAGCGCTCAATTTTACCATTATATAACTCTAGTAGTAGGCTCGCTTTGCACTACTAAATCTACATTTTTACCTATTAGTTACAAAATCCACAACCCACTATCCAATTTTCATTATACTGATTTAGACGGGTGCCTTGCAAGATTATTTTTTGTTTACATTGTGTGGGCGAACTTTCATTTCCGTTACCCTTCACATGTTCTCCGTTCTTGAAATTCTCCCAACACAATGTGGCAATATATTTAGTTGTAAATTCTATTATTATAAATTACACCATGTATTAAAAGGTCTTAACGTTTTTATAATTAATATATAAATAATATACTTTTTTATTAATTACTAGATAGTTACTGAACTTTATTATGATTTCGTATCAAAAAATGTATAAAAATTATATGCGTATTTAGTAACTGTTGGAAAATTTATAATTCAATTATTTAAACCTTTATAATGTAATTTGTGTAAATCAAATTTCCTCTAACTTCTTTATTAATTTAAAGCAGATTACAATTTGATATAAAAGCAGGAAATTTAGCCTGCAAAATTAAGAATGTTCATAGAATGCGTTCCTTTCAGGTATTAATTCATGTAGAATTGCATTGTTTTGAAACGTAATACAAACCGCCGTTAAGTATTCGTTTGCGTAGTTAAATAGATAAGGCTACAATTAGCTTTATAATATATATTTTCGAATGTAAAGACAATTTACGCAGATCCTGAAATGGTATACACAGTTTGTTGCGATAGATTTCCTGTCGCGTATTTTCTATGGCATCTTATATACCTTGTGGATCAACAAACACCCAGATAAACCGAGAAAACATTGACATTTACGATAGTTGGATGTATGCAAGATCATAGAACATTGCATATATGATTATTAGCTCGCCATATTGACTTTATTAAGCACATTTTGCGTAAAAAATCGCTGTGCAATACGTACGGGTTAGTTTTATTCACCGTCTAGGATGTGAGGTTCGAAACTCAAATACTCTGTAATCTGCTTTTGCAAATTATTTCTGTAAATAATAAACTGTAATTTTTCTTGAATAAATAAATAAGATGTCCCACGATGGTGCTGTATTTGTACACATTTGAAGTTTTAAATATAAAAATATAAGATTGTAATTAGACAAAGATTCATAGAAAACGCAGGCAGTAAAAGCGGAATAATAAGACAAGTAGTAAATGTTTTAAAACTGAAAATAAAATGTATACATGGCATCCTATAAATAAAATTAAACGAAATACTTGTAAGGTCAATGAGTTTGACTTACTAAAAACGGAATGGGAGACCTTCTCATAAAATCTTCCATCGCTCGGTTAGGAACTCTTGATGATTAATTGTAGGTTGGTTATAGTTTGAGTTTAAAAGGCACAATGCGAATCTTCCAATTTATTATGAGCGCCGGAATTTGTATCAATTACAAGTTCAAGTTATTAAATATTTAGATTAAGCACAATTGTAGCATTCGAATTTACCTTTCTTATGTTAACATTGCTCTGTTCGATCTGATATTTATTTTAGAAAATAAAATGATCTTAAACAAATAGGAAATTTAATTAACTTTCTTTTACATGTATTGTAAATAACATAATAAGATATTCTTACTACAGATCCTTGTGTTAGAATCAGTCTTGAGCAGAACTTCTTAAAATGTTTCATACCTCCTTTAAAAGCATGCATTTTCAGGCATTGATGTATTACTGTAAACTAAAATACTAAAAGTAACAGTTCGTACTAGAATTATTAGGATTAAAGAAATAAAATAAAGTTATGTACTTTACCAAATAATAGTTACAATAAAAGAGTCCTCTAACAGTTTCTCCTTGATATCAATTCAAATGCTTATAACATGTAGGATCTTATCTTTACATACGATGTTATTTTAATTTTAATTAAATTAATTTGAGATTGAATGTTGAAGATAATACAAATATAATTATAATTAAGTTACTTCAACCCTTCAATTAATTGTCGTTTCTAATTCATAATTAAGTAATTATTTGCACTAACTTCTAGGAGCATCTCTTATCGACGAGTGTAATTTATATTCAACACAAAGTAATACAAGATAACAACGTTCCTTAGGCCATTATTTGGCGTGATCATAAGACCGTAAAACTTCTTCGAAGCTTTCTAATTAGTAAAATGCGTCTTTATGAATAATAATATGACTTTGAACGCTCACCAAAAATTAGGCGTAGAATTAATGGAATAAAAAATCAATCTAATTTATAATATGCTTTCAATGAACTGAAGGGAACTAAAAGTATCTTCCACATTTTTTCAAAAATTATAATAATACATGATATAGGTAGTTAATAATGTATTTCTTAGATTTTATATAATTATTTCATTTATTTCTTATAAATTTCTGTGGTTCTAACTACATTTTTTGTACCATCGCATCGGTATAATAAACGTTCTATGTATTTCTGGCAAGTATTCGGCTATTAGTCATTTTTACATTATTGGTACAATCTAGGTCTATCAACTTCTTTTAGTATATTACATTTAATTCGTATTTTTGAATCAAAATCAAATTTTACTTGTATCCTATTTGCTACATTATTGATCTATAAAGTTGCATTTATATCAGCACAGCATTTTTGACAATACAAATTGGCAATAAATCATATAAAGATTGATGGTTATCACCAACAAGATGTTTAATCAAATCAGCACTGTTATTAGAACTTAGTTAAGTTCAGGAAGGTGAGAGGAATATATACTATTTATAGTTATATAAAATATAAATTTTAGTAGACACCCATCTCGTCGTCGATTTTAAATTCGTCCTTTATTGTGCAATCTCAATTGTGACGACTGTGAAATTTCTATAAATGAAAGAAGCTTACCCGGTAATTTTAAAAATTTCACAAGAATATCTACTGGTTCAAATTTTATGTTCCATTCTGAAATATTCGGAGAAAAATAAATAAAAAGACACTTAGTACAGAATATGTGCCATACAAAAATTGACCTATAGAAGATTTAAATGTATTCAATATATCGAAACCATCTATGGCTACAATGATGCCAGAATTCTGCGAACATTTGATTGAATTCTGAGATAATTATATATAGGTGAAAGAAACAATTTTATTTGTTATAACTTCAAAAATTTTGAATTTTAATTGAAAATGGAATGTTTGTTTCGTGACACAAAACTAACTAATGTAGACAAAATACCTCCTTTAAAATGCATACCTGTTATTGGAAGAAGTGGTAGTGTATCACAATCACTTGATCCTGCTGTATATACTGAACTTTTGCAGGAAAAGGCGTAATTAATACAGTTCCCTGACGATCATGCATAATAGTTTGCAGGGATGCAAAAAATTTCTCCCTTACAGGTCGAAATGAATCCACATGCGGTGGGATAGAAGGTCTTCAATTCCCATAAAAATGCACTGTACAAAACATTGTTGATATGAATGCAATTGTTTCCCGAGCACATTCAATAGAAAGTATCTTTATCTTGTACGCTACCCAATTATCAAGCAGTTTGTATTGAGTTACAAACTTTTTTGTAAATTTATCACAACCTAGAATACTACTTCTGCTCTAAGATCATAATCTGTTTTTCTTTAACGATAGTTCCATGAGATCCCTTCATGTAGAGTAAAATTTACATTGTTGGTTCTCGTTTAGTTTACTTCTGGCAACACATTCTTAGCCAGGGTTGATAATGTTATAGATATATTTATTTTGATATACAAGTTATAGGGTTCATTTAATAATTATAGTAAAATAACTTGTAACGGTTCGGAGAAAAAACTAATTTATATTTTAGCAGCCCCGATCACTAGACGTAACGGATAGGTTCAGTACGGTGTTAAAGAGATTGCTGGTACTCCTAAGGCCTTCTTGAAATACGCTGGAATCGGTTATCCTAAAGTGGAAAAGCTTTAGTATTAAATAATGCGACCAACGAGTATGGTCTCAACTTCTTGGATGAAACGAACTTTTTACGTTGAATTAATACAAGTAATTTCGGTGCAAATAATAAAATGGATAAAACCTTCGAAACAGAATTTATTTGTGCTAAATAAAATAATAACTCAAATGAACAGTTTTCGGAAATTTGTACCTATTTACAAATAATAATCAAAATTAAACATTCAAAGCGGAAAGGATTTCTCTAAACTGGTATTAGTTTGACGGACGCGCGGCGTCACTTAGGTTATTTACAAAATACGCTCACTGTGCGGCGATCGTTCTGCTTTCCTGTCACTTTACCTTAGTACAGTTCAGTCTTCCTCGAGGTACAGAAGGGCGAGTTCCCTTGCGTAAGGAATCAAGAAGTCCAGGTAATGATATCTTTCTCGACTCGCGACCAATGCCACTCGGTGGACGAAGATATCCTAAGCAATCGTCGTCAAACATACTTTTGCTTAGCAACGCAAAGACGCTTGACGACGACGCAATCACAAGTTACGGTAACGTCTAAGATTCCGCTACAGAACCAACTCGAAACTCAGGCGTTCCGTGTCAAAACGGGACCGCTACAGAGCAACGCATCCACTATTGAATATTCAATCGCAGGAAGACGGTCGGTACAAGGGGTTCTATCTCTTCGGATAACTGAACTAGCTTCATCGCTTAATTCTGGGACGACGGTTTTAATATTAGAATTTAAACAATTCTGTAGAAACGGTTTGCGTACTTTTGTAATTAGCAAAATGTCGTTCTTTACTTTTACAAAATATAGCTAGACCTGAAAGGTAAAGCTAAATGCAATATATTCTCGGATAGAGAATCGGTCAGTGCGAATTCGAGTAGAGATCTACCAGAACCCTCCTTTCGGCTTGAAAGTGGTACGCTTTTATAAATAATTATCAGGCTTCGTTGTTTGTTCTACGAACGCAAGTGACAATGGTGTATTCGTTCATTGACTGATAACGGATAGTTTCATGTGTTTAGATTATCAATTTATTTATAACGTAATATTGCCCAATTTTAATTAAGGTTTTTCTGTTAATTACAGGTAGTTTTGAGATTGTTTTAATATGTAATATATTTTAAGAAGCAATCTCTATTAATTATTAATTAGTTTTGAGCGGTTTCTCAATGTTTTAAATCAGGATTATTATTGCGCCATATTTCGTCATCCTTATATTCCAATTATTTACAATTTATATTTACTCAGATTAATGAACAATATTTGAACTTGAATCAATTTAAGATAATTCACTCCCAGTTATATTCTTACTGTCTTTTATGTCTTATCTGTACAATCTTCCGGAATTTCACGTAATCACAAATGCACGCGCGATTTGTTGCAAATCGATTTACGCGACACTTTACACTTTAACAGTTTCCACAAGAAATGTTGTAAATCAACATTTTTTAAAATTAAATTATATTTCAAAGCATAAAAAAATTCATTTAATTTAGCGGAAATGCAACTGTTAGTTGATATTTAATAATTATAAATGCATTTTCATTCAGACAGACAACATTCAATAAGTCGGCTTTCGAATTCTACATTTTCCTTCCTTTGTATGAAGTAAAATACACTAAGAAAAGTTAATTTATACAATAGCAATTTTGGCAGTCAACCGAGCTTACTTAAAATATACACGAAATGAGAATATAGGGTTAGATTTTGGCACTAGTACGCTAAAGACTTGGTTTGATTTTCATAGCAATACAGTCAAGAAATTCAATTTCACGATGCAAATTAATTACAGTAAAAACTTATATAACTGGTTAAACTCGTCAACCACATAAATTAAAATTTAATTTAAAAACAGTTCTCGCTTTATTTCAAATACAAATTAAATCAAAAGAAGGAAAGTAATAAATAAACACTCCTATTTATACGAATAGATGAGATCAAACCATTCAACTAGTTAATGTATTAAAAATAAATATTACTTCTAACTCTTATCAGGGTCCGTGCATTCATAGCTCGGTACTAAACTGCGGCGTTTTTATCACGCAGCTGCTGATGTTAAAATTTGCATATAAAAAAACCGAAAAGGTTATTGTAAATCGAATTTCAACTTGAAACTTATCAATAACAATAAATAATTCAATTCTCCGAATAAGTTGTTATTATCTATTACCAAAACCTGTTAAAGATTTAAAACATTTTATTTACTATACCTGCCAATCGTTACAGTGTAACTGACTAGGCTCCATGAGATGAGGGTAAAGGTAGATTTTTATTATTCTGATATCGCTGATTAAAATAGTGACAGGGTACATGGTAAGGTCAATTCCAAATGTTCGTGATAATTTATCACTCATTTCTGATAGATAATGAATATCATCAAAATAATTATAGATATTATATTCATGACAAACAGATCTAAATATCTCAAGTACTTTCAACGTCTCAAAAATGAAATTCAGTTCTTCAAAAGTATATTTCCTTTATAAAGTAATTGTAATTAAATTTTTATTTTATATCACATAAACAATATTTATTTTCAGATTTTAGGATTATTCCCAAAATTATTCATTCGCTCAAGAATTCAGTCGTCAATAAATCACAAAATATGTAGACTTTCAAATAATTTTAAATTGTGGAATCGGAACGGATCTCTGAAGATTTTTCATGGTTTAAACAATTTAACAATTGAATTCATCGAGAATTGTGTAATAAACGCAAATCAATTTAATCAAAATTATATGTTACCTCTTAAAAAGATAAAGACGTCAAATAATGATTTTGGAGGTAAGATTATTTTAATAATACATCGTATGCCATCTAGTCATGAAATTATATATTAAAAAAGTAGTTTTTATCAAGATTTCTATAACTGTAAAGAGTAAAAATATAAACAAAATACCTATAATTTTATATAAGAATTGCATATGAAATTTAGGCTTAAATTAAGCCCATTTAAAATAACTAATATGAATTATCCAAAGTTTATATTGTAGAAGTTCTAAGAAATTCTAAGCGCTTAAATTATTTTAAGACTAAAACTAGAAATGTGAAAGTTCTATTTATTTACAATTAAGGGCGGGTAGTACATAAAATATATTGCGAATTGATGTACAATGGGTAGTATAACTTTAAAAAATGTTTTACTGCATTACAACCTCACATAACACAAAAGGTACCATTGTTGAAGGATTAAAAGATAACCATCATGAGAATGTCCTACTTAATACGCGAAAAATTCATATATTGCAGGCAGCCGCATTCAATGAAGATAAGTACAATGATACATTTTACCTGTTATTAGACTACAACATATGTGTTACGTTATGATTAGTTTGATTATTGATTGTGTAAAACTATAATCAGTGGTTTGATTGATGCCGGAATTTTTAATCTCTTAACAAATTTAATACAACAGCTCCCAACATCTTTCTGTTCTATTTGTTGCATCTTTGTGGTCAGTAATATAAACCTGGCTATAACAACATTAAAAACCGCATAGAGTTGCATCATTATTATTATAAATTTATTGAGGGCATTTGCGATCTAGTCTACCTAAATAAATGAAGTTAAGTTTTAACTTTATAAAACTATTAAAAAATATAATTTACTTATTAAACTGTACAATACAACTATAACTTATGAATTACAAACACGAATATTCTAAACTGCAAGATATTCTGCTCTGCTGTAAATTGAATTAACGTCTCTATTTATAACATATGAGGTGCTTAGTTAACATACATAAAATATTATCTATTGTACACTTTAACTGTCACATAACTCCTCCATCCCTAGAATTGAGCTTCCTCCGGAAGTTTCGTCTGCTTGTCTTCTGGGAGTTGAGAG
>JAHWXV010019525.1:0-31156 GCA_024586415.1 Phrixothrix hirtus | reverse complement strand
ATATATATATATATATATATATATATATATATATATTCCTAGGGGGTGCCTCACTCGCCTGTGTCGACAAAAACCTTCTTCTGGTTTCAGGCAATCGTGGTTTCGATTTTATTTATATTTGTATAGTCTTAAGGCGACTTAGTCACTGATGCGGTAAAGATCTCTTCGGTTACAAAATCAATGTTTAATTAATGAAACAGCATACGCTAACAATCTTACTTATTCACAATAATTTATATCACAGATACATTCGATTATGGTAGTTATAAATATAAGTAAGGATATGGGATTTCCACTGCAAAAAAAATCTATATAATATTATTGCGGTTTGAAAGTGGATGTCTATTTATATCAAAATTCTACGTGACGTCAGTTATAACGCTTTATGCAGTTGTAACTCGCGAACTAAATGCGCTATATAGGTACATATATACTAGAAATTACATTTTACATTTAAATATCTTTGGTTAATTAAGCAATAACCTTTAAAATTATAATCATTACCAAAAATAAACCAATGTTTGTGAAAATTTATTGCAAAAATAAGCACAAGTTTTGGTTAATCTAAACAATAAGCTTTAGAATTATAAAATATATAATATAAAATCAATTTAAAAACTAATATTATTGACCCAGCAAAACACGTCTTTAGTTTTGTTCACAATGCGCACCTCTCGTTTCCCAATAAATTAAGTATTTAAATAATCTTGACATTAATTTTTAATATACCTTGTTATTTTCGTACTCCTCATTCCTTTGAATATATTTTCACCTACTTCGAAAGATGGCTGCAATATCAATTGAAGTTGGAGTTGTACAAGAACTTTATAATGAAAACTAATTCTGAAAAAAATTCCTTAGTATAAGTGCAATTTTTAACTTCCTTTATATATGATAATTGGAGAATTAATAAAATACATGAAAATTACACGTGGGTCAATTTCAACCTTAAAAACGCCAATACTAATTGTGCGAGCCTTAAGCTACGATTATGTTGTTTATAACACAATGTTATACGGGATTAATTTATTATTCAAACTACTATAAAATGAATGTGTTATTTATATTATTAAAAGGAACTAATTTATTTATTAAACTTAAAATAAATCAACGATGCTTCATAAAAGTCTGAGCGCTGTCATGCTGCACACGTGTGCACTTGCCTCGACACTAGTCTCCGCACAAGGTACCGAACATACCGCCGGCCTTGGACGATTTATTGTTCAATATTATGAAATTATTATTCGACTGGCCAAATACAAATCTTTGAAAAGGGACGTTTTATAACGCAGGTTTTGGTTAACACATTTACTACCCGGATAACTCCATCTTTACGGGGAAGGTTATCGACGATTCCTTCCATTTTCCAGCATAAGGGGGGCCGTCGTCTTCTTTTACGATGACTAGTTGGCCATCCTGGAGGTCCTGTTGATTTTGAAATCTCCATTTGGACCGTCGTTGTAAATTGTTGACATATTCCTTTGACCAACGATTCCAAAAATAAAAAATCATTTGTTGGCGATGTTGGAAATTAGTTAAATTTCCAGGAGACACAGAAATATCGCCGTCTTGTGGGTAACATTTTAGTGGAGAGCCGATCAAAAAGTGACCAGGTGTGAGATGTTCAAGATCCTCAGAATTGTGGGACAAACGACACAAGGGACGTGAATTTAAAATAGCTTTTATGTCAAATTAGTGTTACCGACTATTCTGACTAGATGTTATTTTACATTTCTAATCCCTCTTTCCCATCGTCTGGCAAAATGCGAAGCTTTGGGCAGAAAAAATTTCCACTTGATTTTATTTTTTATCAAGAACTCTTGAATGACTGAATTGCTTTTATCAATTATTAATTTTTTAAAACTAACACGTAACTCATTGCTCGCAATTATAAAATTGGTTGCGTTATCAGAGTATAAAGTTTTACATAGTCCTCTACGTGCGATAAGTCGCTTTAATATATCTAAAAAGGATGCCGTAGTTAAGTAACCCATCAATTCCAAGTGCACAACCGTAGAATTAAAACATATAAAGAAGCAAATGTATGCTTTCACTGTTTTTCGATTTCTTGTCTTACCATCCTTGATTAAAACTGGCTCAGCATAATCTATCCCAGTGATATTAAACGGTTTACATTCAGTAAGACGCAATTTAGATAAATTCCCTATTATTGGGTAGAATGAGTTAGGATTTGCCTTGAAGCAAGTGACGCATTTGCGCAACTGTTTTCGAACAGTATTCCTGCGATTTATAGACCAAAATGTATTTCGAATTGATGCTAGGACCGCCTGACAATCAACGCTTATGCTCGTAAATTAGATTATATGAGTGAGATGGTTATCGCTAGGCAAAACTGCCGGGTGTTTTTTAGTGTAAGGGAATTGCATTTTTGTTAAACGACCTCCCACACGAATAATACCTTGTTTATCAATAAAAGGATCCAAGGAAGGCAATTTACTGTTACGATGAACGTCTTTGCCCTTTTTCAACGCATAAAGTTATCGGGTAAATGATGTAGACTGTACCATGTTAATCAACAAAGTCGTAGCTTCGTTTATTTCATCAATTGTTAATGCACCAGAAATTCGGGAATGTTTAGATTTTAACCCCTTCGTAAAATGAATTACGCAAGAAAAGACCCGTTGCAGTTTGCTGTAAAACGAAAACTTGGCTATTGTGGTGCGATCAAATGTTGTGACTATCATGTTAGCTAAAGTTATTGTACGCTTTTCTGGAACATCGGCATACCCATGTTAGGCGATTTTGGCCAATTTTGATCATTATTTATCAACCAAGGTGGCCCATGACGCCAAAGTGTTGAGCTGTTCAATTGTTGAAGAGTGCAACCTCGTGAAATTATATCCGCAGTATTGTGGCTGGATTCAAGATGATTCCATTAACCAGTTCCGGTCAATTCCTGAATTTCTGCGTCCCTGTTGCCGACGAATATATTCCACTCAGCGGGTTCAGCAGCAAACTATGAAAGGACTATTTGGGAATCGCTCCAAAAATAAGTTTGGTTGATATTGAAGTCTAATGCACGCAATAATTTTGAAGTAAGACGCGTTAAGAGTAAGGTGCCGTGCAATTCGAGGCGAAGTAATGTTCTAGTCTTTAAAGGAGCTACCATGCTTGTAGCTGCGATTAATGAAATTTGTCAATATCCTAAATTATCCGTTGTGCATAAATAGACACATGCACCATATGCAGATTATAACGCGTTCGAAAAACCATGAAATTATACCTCAATGCAATTAGGTATAACTATTAGTCTTGGAAACTTTACTGTATTTAAAGACGGCAACTGTGATTGAAACTGCGTCCATATTGTAAATAAATCTTAGGGTACAGAGTCGTTCCACTGTAAATCTAAATTTAGTTGTCACAATTTTTGTAATATTATTTTTACTCAAATAACTATAGGTCCTATTAATCTAAGAAGATCAAAAGTCTTGGAAATTATTGATAAAATTGTTCGTTTCGTAATCTTAGGTGACAGAGTTTCGATGTTCACCGAGTACACTAAGTTATCATTTAATGAATCCTATTATACTCCCAATGTTTTAACTGTTTTGTCATCCGATATATAATATTTTGATAAGATTATGTTGAAGTCCGAATCAATTACTGGATTCGTTCGCCATTAATTGTCTTAGTTCAAATCTGTACAAGTTCAAAATGTGTTGTAAATTGGCTTTTAGAATTTTTAACTCGTTTATGTTATCGTTACCTGTTAAAATATCATCCACATAAAAGCCATTAGCGATAACTTTACTCGCTGTTCGATTGTTTTCCATGTTTTATATCGCAATTTGTTTTAAGCATCGAGTATCAATGAAACTAGCTGGAGCGGTTTCGTACGTTAGCGTATTTAATTCATAATGAGAAATCCGTTGGTTCAAGCTTTCCCGCCAAACGATTCTTTGCAAATCGCGTTGAGCGTTTTCAATATTAATTTGGCGGTACATCTTGGTAATGTCCGCTTTGATGACGTAACGATGATGCCTAAATCTAATTAGAATCGAAAATAAGTCATCCTGTATGTTTGGGCCTACTAGCAGCACATCATTTAACGATTTATCACCATTAGTGCTGGGTTAGGATGAATTAAAAACGACTCTTAGTTTCGTTGTTGCTGATGGTTGTTTCTCCACTGGGTGATGCGATAGATAATATACTACGTTATCAGTTTCGATCTCACTTTTGTTAATTCTAGTCATGTGACTCAATTCTAGATATTGATTTACAAAATCTGTATATTTAATCTTCAAATTGTGATCTTTGTCAAATTTTGCTTCTAAAGATAGAAGGCGTTTAATGACAACTTGCCTTGTATCGCCAAGTTGCGTGGATGCTTGTTTTATCGGCAGAGACCACAAAGTGACCTGTATTGTCTCGTTTATGGCTTTTTGCGAAACGTTGTTCACTTAAATTCTCCTCATAAGTGTAAATTTTATGTTTAATTACTGTTTCCTTTAGCTCCTAGGATTTTTCTAGTTGATTTTGTATATTTGATCGATACATTGCCAAAAGAGATGTCTGAGGCGCGAATTTTGCTATAAATTTCAATCACTGTGAGACTATACATCCTAATTTAGATCTTTGAAGAATCTGTTGATCTTTTCCTATTTTTATTTGACCTACGTAGATAAGATCGTAATAAATTTGAGCTCCGATTAAAATATCTACGCTTCGACTAACATTAAATTCTGGATCAGCAAGCTCAATGTTGTTGGGTATTTGTAACGAAGATTTGGAGATATTTTGTACCGGAATTCTACCTGATATGTTGTCTAAAAAGAAGAAAGACAATGAAACAGTGTAAGAGTTATATACCGATTTCATTTTGGCTTGGATTCTGGTTATTGTTAAGGATGTTGTTGAATTTATGTCGTAAATAGGCGTATTGGTATTTTGATTTGGTAATTTTAATTTAGCAAATAATTCTTTGCTAATGAAATTTAACATTGAACCCGTATCGGGCAAGGCACGGCATTTTACTGGCCTATTGCGTAATCATAAATGTATACGACCGCAGTTGTTAACAGTACCGTATCGCAATCATAAATTGCTGAACACAATGCTAAGGGTGTTTCAGAACTAATGTTATGATTTTGGGGGGCTACTTGTATGCTTTCATTTTGTGTGTTAATTACCTTATTATACGATGTCGAATTAACACTGTCATCAAAATGTAACATCGAATTGTGTTTTCGTTTACACATTTTGTACCCAGCTGGCTTACATTCCAGAGTGCAGTAATTAGAGCGCAAGTAGTTTGTACAAAGTTTGAGGTTTTTAATTTCTACTAACCGATATTTAGTGGGTAAATTTTTTAATTTGCCACAGTTGTATATAAGATGTTGTTCACTGCAAATTTGACAGCTTGGTTTATTAGCAGCAAAATGTATGTATGTTTTTTGTTGCAATGTATTATTAATTGTTTTATTGTTCTTAAAATTAGAAACTTTAGTATTTTATTAATTATTAGATTCGACTGATTCTAGCACTTGGCAACGTTACGCTAAGAATTTGGTTAATTCATCGATGGTGGGTAAATTATTAATCGTTAAGTACAATTCCCATGCCCTTTTAATTGCAGAGTCCAATTTACTGCATAATAAGTAAATTAAAATGGAACTCCAATATTCTGTTCTTTCGCCTAAATTTTTTAAAACACGCATATGTTTTAGGAATTCGTCTAATAAGCGACGTAATAAAATGGCGTCTTCTCTATGAACGACAGATAATTCAAAACGTTGCTTTAAATAAATGACTGTTTATTATTACTCGTTTATTCTCCTAACGTTCTTTCAACAAATTTAGTACAATGATATAATTGCTGTCTGTAACTTCTAAGGACGAAATTACTTGTAATGATTTATTTTGTAAACAAGATTTCAAATAAAAGAATTTTTACACGTTTGATAACGCCGGGTTGTTGTGCACGAGCTCATTAAAGAATTCAATAAACTGTGTGAATTCTATGTAAGAGCCATTGAATTCTATTAATTTTCATGTTGGAAGTTTAACGTTATTTAAATAATTATAGTTGTTTAAGTCAGTGCTATTGGAATTAGTTGATGAATCGTTATTTTGTAACTTACTACTCCCGACATATTGTTCCGCTTTTGCAACAGTTGTAAAATACAAATTTTCAAAGGAAATACGATAATCGGTTTGAGATTCATCAGCATCTAAATTTTCGATTTGTAATTGACACGTGTCAATCTCATTCCAAATTAGTTCGGCCTTTTCTAATCTTTTAGATAATTCGATTATAGATTTTAATGAATTGAACTCATCTAAATAATTTTTAAATCTTGTTAATTGTCTTTTTAACTGGCCGCGTTTTGATATAAAGGACTTTAAATCGATGTCATTCATTTTATTTGTTAGAATACTTATACATTGCAACGAGATACGAGCAGTTTTAATTTGATTTTAATAAATACGGTTATACGTTATCGCTATATATGAACATATATAATACTGTTCATGCAAGTTTACTTATGAATATTTTGTTTAAAGTCAATTTATTTAACGTAATTTGTGCTGCGCCATGTTAATGTAAATAGAATATGTTACTGGCAATATTGTTATGATAATGGAAAAAATATATGATTCACTTTTTGATGGCAAACTGTGTTGTATTCTTTGCCCTCGTGTATATGTCTAGTTATTGATAGTTTTCTAATATAATACCATATGGCATCGTTTAATTAAATATGTTATTCCTCTAATAACTCATCTTGTTCGAAGGACCAATGTGCGAACTACTATGAAATGAATGCGTAATTTATATTATTGAAACAAACGAATTAATTTATTAAATTGAAAATAAATCAAAAATGCTTCATAAAGGTATGAGCGCTGTCATGTTCCATACGCATGCACTAGCCTCGACACTAGTTTCCGCACAAGATACCGAACACTAATTTTAGCGCTATTTCCGTCATTCCTTTGTCATCTGCTGTCTGTCTGCAATTTTTTATTCGTGAAAACTATTTAACGGATTGCTCTCAAATTTGGAAGCTATAAATTATGAGAAGTCAAAATACTGTGATGGTGATTGGTAAAAGAGGCGAGGGTAGAACAAATACTTTTTGAGATAACATTCACTTTTGGTTAAGCTATGTGGAAGAACGTTTCAAGTGTATACATTTGAATAGTATTTAGGTGGAGTAATTCCTCAGTACTGCGAGTTTAAAAAAAATCGGAATGTTAAAGAACAAGGCGTAGAAGAAGCATGTGCAATTAATTCTTGCAATATTGCGTTTGTGATACTTGCATGTATTGCAAGTGATTGGTTAAAGAGCGCGTCAAAGAGAGGGTTAAACAAAAATTCAAGATATCATATATTCTTAATCACGCTTTGTAGAGGAAGATATTTAAGTGTTTAGTGTTTAGACCAACTATTTCAAAATCTAAAGTATGTTCAAAAATGTTAGTATTGTTTCATTTCTAATAAATTCATAAATTCTTAATCACGCCTTGTAGAGGAAGATATTTAAGTGTTTAGTGTTTAGACCAGCTATTTCAAAATCTAAAGTATGTTTGTTCAAAAATGTTAGTATTGTTTCATTTCTAATAAATTCAGAGTGCGTCAAGTTGGATAAGCATAAATTAAACATTAGTTTCGTCAGCGGAAAAACATTTCATAACAAAACGACTTATATTCCTTGCGAATTATGCCGCTTCAACTATCAGTTTTCTTACATCTTGCCACACAGCATCCGTTTAATTTACCAAATTTACCATTGCAGTTACAGGTTATTATAAGATCTTACGTAAAATACTGAATAAACTAGATTACATATATCGAATTAATTGTCCAGAGAAATTTTATACAAGTACACGTTCACCTAAACAAATCCTGCTACTCATATGTTTAGCATTAGGTGTATGTTTAAGGAATAAAGAACTATCGATAGGTTTGGAAGGAGATTTGAGGGTAGAAATAAAAGTAAATACTGCGCTGGTATTCACCTCACAGATGGAAACCAATCGAAACCTGAATCAGGGTAGGTGGAGCCGGAGATCGAATTCAGGATTTCTCGAATACTACAACGCAGCATTAACTACTACACCAACTGAGCTTGGTATTAAAGTATTAAAAACCAATAAAATAATCAAGATGGCCAGCACAAATTTTCAGCAGGCCGTTCAGCGACCTATTATAGGTATATTACGGATTGCAGGTCAAATAAAAGGATCAGGTCACTTTATATATGCATAAGCACATAATTGAAAATATATTTTAATCAAACCATTTTTAGATGATTAAAATGTTTAGATAGTGTATGAAAGACTCGAGTATGAAGCAGTAATACTATTGCGTAACTATCTGTCGGTATGTGCATACAAAGTGCGCGTCGCTAAATTCTAAAATTCGAGCAATTTTGAATCGAATAATTAACCAAGAAAAATTTGATTATGAATCTATTTCAAATTGTAAAAAAATTAATAAAGTATATGGAAACATTAAATTAAACAAGTTGGGTACTGTTGCATGTGCAAAAGAAAATGCAATGGATAAGGCTAAGTGAATTATCACTTCCTATTGTGAAAATTGTGCCAATGCTAATAAATAGTTTACTACACTTGAATTTATTCGAATTACGTTTAATTACTTTTTAATCGCACCGTGTCGACAATAAAATCAAATTTCCTTGTTTTTGCGGAAAGAAGTACTTGACTAAAATATTTTATACAGTCTACACTACCGTGTCGTTAAAGTGACAGCACTTACAACTAATGTCTTTTAATATAAAATAATGCAAGGAATATTAACATAGTAGGGCAGTATATGTAACAAATTGCAACAATATAATTGTCGACTTCTCTGAAATATCTAGTGATAAAATTAACGCATGATACAAAATTATATAATAAATAAATGAATATTTAAATATTTGAAATATTTACTAAATTTATAAACCATGAAATGTCCAGTTTTACTGTTAAAGACGGCCTTAGGTTTTAACGGAGTACACAAAAAATTAAAACTATAAGAAAAGAAACACGGTTAGATTAATACCAGTATATGCAACTTGAACATGTGTTTATTCAGATTAGTTACGTTTCACTAATCATATCATTGATTTCAGGTTTCCATTTTTATTACATACTGCAAAACCAACTTACGTACTTCTTTACATAACGTTTGTTGTTATCTTTTAACTCGATCTAACTATAGTGTATTTTAATATTTACAATAAAGTTATATTTGATAATTTATTTTTTCTTATAAAAAATCCTAACTTAATTTCATTAAATTAAATAACGTAAATTTAAACTTTCGATGTTTCATTAATAACTAATTTATACACCAGACCTTGTTTTTGTCTACATAATTAGATTGTCTATTATTCATTAATGACTAAATAAAATTGAAATTTTTTGTTTGCCGTTAGTTCCTTCTTCCGTATGAAAGGTACTCCTCCGTTTCTAAAAAAATGCGGATTCTATGTTTCGAAATTTTAAATCATAGTCACGGCCAAGTACTTTAATCATTAACCTTGAAGAACTTTATCGATCTAAAAGTAGGTAATATTATGATATATCCTGTCATGAACGAAAATTACTATAATTCCAATGTATCTATAACTGCATCAAAAGTTCCTTGAAATAATTATTTAAAACATAATTAGCCTATTTATTTTTTATAATATGCAAAATTATTTCAAAAATTATACAAATATCAAAAACATTAACATATATATAACTACCACAATTATTTTATCTGAACAACTATCTAAGAGCATCTAACTACGACCTCCATTGGAATAAATTACTACTTACAATATTTCATTTGCTTTGTTAAAGATCATCACCTATAATAACGATATTTAAATGTAGTTATTTATATGCTACGATCATTGCTGTTATAGGGTTAATCTTCCTCCTCGTGTACATACCTATATTTTACACCGGACAGATACATTTATGTATACAATAAAATTTCGATGAAGTAATAAAAGCAGTTTTTGCTATTTTCTACTAACTCGTCGTCTAAATTTGTCAAAACTATAATAGTTTTCATTAAAAATCATAGAAAGTTTAATTGATGCAACTTTATACTGAAATAAAATATTTCTCTGATAGTTTCGTATTTTAGGTAGCTATTTTACTCAAATACATTTTTGTAATAGGCCAATTCTCTAAGAATTAAAAAAATAAGTAGATTTTAATAACTCAACACTTTTAAGATTTATTTAGCGGGTTTAAATAGTTATTTATGCAACAAGGGTTGTAGTGATACTTTTCAGCCAAGGTGGCATTGCAGATCGAAAAATACACGACACAACGCGTGGCAGATACAGAATTTTTACCAGGGCTCCTGTATAATTAAATTAAAAATATATTTAAAATAAACTTGATACATACAACTTTTTTTAATTTTATTTTTACTGTTTTATCCTAAATTTTTATTCGTATTATTTTAATCTACAATGATAACGGCACAACGTTCTTCAAAACTAATTGATACCTATGCTATACTTTATAATCGATACGCGTGCAAAAATACACTTTTTGAATCTTATTTCACCTTCCAAAAATTACATATATTGAAGTAAATAGCTTTAAAGAATTTTAATTTGAATTAAAAGGATTACCATATCTATCGAAATATCAAAGGTGTTAATTCGTATCAAATTTTGCTAAGAATAGTTGTTTCTCTAAAAATTTCATTAGAAATCTGAGCTGAAATTAACACTGTGACAATTAGTGATTTTTTTAATAAAGTAGGACATAATAAAGGCATAGATTTGATTACGAATTTAAATATTGGAATATTCGCCATTGGCCATAATACAGACTTCTACTATTCCATTTGTTGAATAACGTTCTCGTTTAAGGATACAAGGGTTAACATAGAATGATTTTAATGTTTGATTTTCTAGCTCCTATAAATTATTAACTGACATTGCGTAATACAAAGACTTTAAACATTCTCATAGGAAATACTATTTGGTATTTAAATTCAACGATTTAGAGTGGGGTTGTATTGATTAGGTTTTACTGTAACGAATAAAATTAATTTGTCGGTAATTAATACGATTTGTTGCATTCCTTATTCTTTGTGTTATCACCTAAATATAGATAAACACGCAATCGCCCTTATTATTACTCTGTTAATTTTTTGTTCTTATAATTCGAATCATTGGTGCTGCATGGGTTATCTGCCCCTTTATACCGTTAATTTTAAATGGCAAAAGCTTCAAAAAGAATATAACTTCTCGCTCATACTGGGAACATCTCCATCATTGACGAGGACTATTTCGCAAACCCTTTATGAAATAAACTAACTATCGAGTTCACTGCCGAAGAATTTTAATTAATTATGTCAGTACACTGCATATACAAGATAAGCATTAAACAAGATACTGACTTATATTTTTTAAACTCCTTCATATACAGGAAGTTAGAAATGCTACCGAGAACAAATAAATAGTACACTCTTCTAACGAGTACGCATTCATCGCAAACTTCAATAAATCTACACCACGAGTTTCTGCTTCTTACGAACATATCGTAGACCCTAGGAGATAAACACGTACTGCATTGAGATAGAATTTTTTTAAAATTAATAAATGCGGGCCTTGCCCAGAGATAGCGCAAGTAGGACCATATGAAAATGATATTTATCAAGCAAGATCCGTTAGATTTCGCGCTATAAAGTTCCAGACTTGTGCATTTAGTTGTTAATGCGTGGCAAGCGAGTGACGACAACAAGTTGAGAAAGTGTGCAAAATCGATAACACTGAAGTGCGAACAGTGATAAAGTACTTCATTTTGAAGGATTTAGCCCCGACGGACATAAGAAAAGGGTTGTATTACATTTTAAAGTATTCTTCTCCTTTATTTTCAACGGTAAAAAAGTGGGCGGCAGAATTTAAAGAGGCTATGTGTCTATTCAAGATGATGAACGTTTGGGATGTTTAAAAACTGCCACGTCCAACGAAACTGTCACAAAAATCTACAATTTTGTATTAAAAGTAGACGACTTTACTGACATTGCAAACATATCAATAGATCGTATTCACAAAATTTTACGTGATGTTCTGGGTATAAAAAGGCTTTCCGATAGGTGGGTGCCGCGTTTGTTGACAGTCGACCAGAAACGCATGCGAATGAACAAGTTGCGGATGGTATAAACTTATTTATAACATTAGATGAAACATAAATTCATCATTATACGCCAGAGACAAGCCAGTTCAAACAGTCGATGAGATTATGTGAAAGTGCATCAAACAAGGTGAAAACGTTTCCATCTGCTAGCAAAGTTATGACCACCGTTTTTTGGGATTCTCGTGGTGTAGTGCTTGTAGACTACTTTGAAAAAGGCACAAATATCATTGGGGAGTATTACGCTGCACTACTAGACCAATTTCAAAACGTTAATCGGTCTAAACGTCCACATTTGGTCGAAAAGGAGGTGCTTTTTCACCATAATAATGCGTCCACACACACACGTCTCTGGTAACAACTTGAAATGCTTCGAAGTGCTTCCCCATACGCTGTATTCGCCGGATTTGGCTCCCAATGAGTACTTTCTCTTCCTAACCTGAAGAAATGGCTTACTGGACCAAGATTCCCCTCAAATGATGAAACCAAATCTACGATAACCGCGTATTTTGTAGAGTTAAATGAAAAATATTATTTGACGGTACTAAAAATTTGGAAGTCGTTGGTCTGAATGAATTTAATTAAATTGACTATGTAGAAAAATAAAAAATAAAAATCGTGTGTCTTCTATGTTAGACTGAGAACTTTCCGGGAAATCCTCGTATATTACAACTTGTTGCATCGTATTCATTATGAGTTAGCAAATCTACATCTAGCAGTTTCAAATGGAAACACAGAACTGGAATGCATAGGCGTACCATTTAAAATTTTATTATTGTTTTATTTAATGATTAACATAAAAATGATAGACAGCCAAATTGTTTTTTCTTTTATTTGATAAATAGTTTATTCAAACTTAATAGTTAATACACATATGTTACATTAAGGATGACTCTTAACTTAATAACATATTTCTTATTACTCTAAACCTACTCGCCAAACGTTCAGATGTAACTCTGGGACCCGCTCTCCCTGAAGTAATTTTGAGACATTATTTATTTATCTTAACGGTAGTTAAAAACGCAATATACCCTTACAGTACTTTACTGCAGCCCATCCATCTACTTTTATACACACCATCCACATAATTTTGAGCCCACAAGCTTAAGGGACTGGTGCTCCACCGCGAAAACCTTTCAACAGAACAGGAAATTCGCCTTTATTGCAGACACAATTCTTTTGCCGTCGGATCCCAACGGCAAAGGAATGACTCAGTAATGAAATCTTCAGAGATACCAACTAAAACTCTTAACGAGAATTGACAATGATAACCAGTGTAACTTACCGTGCGAGACTTCTCATCGGCCCATTGATTGTTGGTGTGATAATTTTATATAGCACTGCAGAAATAGCTGGCCTCGTCAGTAAGACAAATGCGACGTATAACATCTTCAGATTATTTGTGAAGCACGTTTTGACAGAAATTTAAGTTTAGAGGAAAATCTTCTAGTAATAGTACCTGCAAGGATACTGACACAGTTCGTAACACTTTAGGAATCTTACACTTCACATTTAATATAGCAACGATTTTACGTGTACTTATTTCCGATCGAGCATCTACTTCGTTGAGTACGGGGACTTTTAATTCAGGTGCTATAGCACCTTATGGGTATTAGCTTTTTAAGCGAAATTCTAGTTTCTTGAAATTGTGTTTGATTAATTAGGAATAATTTTGCATAAAGTAATTCTCAACGAGGGTATCCGGCGTGATAAATACGACGAGTCTTGTTGCATCGTCGTAAGTAACAAACAAAGTGCTTGTCTACCATTGCTATATTAATATATTCAGACATTAAGAGAAACCATAGTAAGCAATAACGTTTTTCAACAAAAAAATTTATCAAAAGCAATCAAATGTTGTTTAAAACTAAAGAGGTCATCCATAAAATACTACATGTCAAGATGGTGCGAGCTTTTACAGTAGATAAATTCCCGACTATTCCCGACAAAACTTGACAAAACAACATTCCTGACAATTTTTATTGAAATATAGTTAATTCTTTTTTAAATATAAAAAAATTGGTAATACATTGTTTGATTTTCAATAAACATTCGAGATAGATACGTTTACCTGCCGCCATCAATGGTAAGTTGAAAATGTAGCTTTATAACTACTACTAAATTGGTTCAAATTTCACTAAAATAACCTGCTCGGTATTCCTGAAAGAAGTAAAAATCGTTACGTTTTACAATATTTTAGCACCATATGCATTTTAAACCAAGTCGTTAATAATCCAGTGAATCATCTCATTTATTATCGGAACGTAGGTAAGGATAACTCTGTATATTAATTATTACAAAATCTTAATAAATATAATGAATTTTCCAAATTTAAAATAATCGTCCCACACATCTCACGAGGTGGTTCGTTTAAATTTAAAAATCAAGGCATTTGGCTGAATATATTGCCTTAACTAAATTTAACCCTACTTTGAACGGTAAATGAATTGATTAATGGTTTATGGAACTACAACGACAGATATAAAATTAAATACTTGGTTTACATAGTTTTTTCAATATCATCCAATTATCTATCCGTTGCTCCGCAAAAAATTAAGGGCTGAATGAATTACTAGTCTAGATTTGGCAAGCTAAGCAAAAAAGTCAAACAAACTCGTTTGAACTGGAAAGTTGGAACTTTTTTGGACCACATTGACGGTTTCACACAAAAGGAGTAAACCGATTATAATTAAACAATCCTCAAAGTATTCTTCACAGTGAGGAACAAAAACACATTTTTTGTCATGCTGTGAGGGTGAAAGCCACCTGTGAAAAGTATTAAAAGTGGCAAGTGTGCCTTAAATTATAAACGAGTTCTTTTGATAAAAATTTATCTTAGAGAAAAATCTAAAAGAAAATCGACGTTTTCGCGGTTGTTTCAACGGTTGTAAATGTGTTTTCAAAGCCCCAATTATACCACATATTTTACACATTTCTTTCGCCATGAAGAAGTAAGTTATTCCATTCATAAAGTGTGTTAAAGTGACTTACAACGACAGTATAATGTTGATATTTGATAAAATATAAAAAAAAATTTTAATAAACATTACACTAAAAATTAATCTTTTTTGAAATATACCTTTAAAGAGAGCGATTCTTGCATACGAGTGAAACAAAATGGTGCCATAACATAATTAGTACTTAATATGAAGGTTATGCTTACAAAACTAAATATTATATTGTTTATTTCAAGTCTGAGTTAACCACCACTAAACCACAAACGTACTAAACGTTAATTATAAGAAACATTTTTAAACGTAATATTAAAAAGTCACTTATAGGACTATTTACAAACTTATTTTACTATATGTGTACCAATTGTAAGGGGTTTTATGTATGAAAACACAGGTTATTAGAATGGGACTGCTATCTTTGCTTAAAGATATAGAAAACTTCTGTGAAAAAGCTTTAAACTAACATCTTAGCATCAATGCCCTATTTGTGCACTTTTTCAAAATAAAATATAAAAGTGACAACCATAGTTGAGCCCTAGGTTGAGTTTACAACATCGATATGGCATTAAAATTGACAATTTTCTATTGTACTTCGGATTAATCAATTTGCGTGGATAATTTACGATACCGAAACTAGAAAAACAAATAATTAAATTTTTCGTAAACTCAATTAAAATTAATATTAATGTTGTACTTATATATTGGTAAAGACTTAATTTTATATTTAATGAGGCATGTGTACTATTTTTGGTAGTTTTAACAATAATGATATGTATCAAAAAGTGTGTGAAATATAAGGAGGTTATATACCAGGACCATCACATAGCGACAACTTTTGTGCATCCTGAAAGTTCACAATGTATCTTTCAAGAATCTCCAAAGCCAGAATCAACAGGGTTGTCGAATTAATTTTGATTTCCTTCGGTGGATCCGCTTTTATACCAAGATAATTTAAAAAGGATTATGTATCGTGACGATGATAACTAATTGTGAATCAGAAATTGCGATTTGGTAATGTTATTACATAAATGTAGACTGCTATCAGAATTCATTAACAGACGCTATCTGAGAAATTTCGAACGAAGTTTTACCACGTCCTGAATCCAAATTTATCTAGAGGTTGATGTTTCTTATTGTCTCAGTTGGTATTATTTCTATAGGTAATTGTTAATAAAAAAAATTTATACATGACATTATTCATTTTAACTAAACTGTGAAGATAGTTGACATACTTCAATGTATGGTATTTGAGAATATTGAGCATCCTACAGTAAACAGCAGGTATTATTTTACTTCACTATCCTTATCAGCTCTTTTCAATAATAGAGATATCTTGATGAAGACGTTGTCCATATTCATGCCTGAAGACATTAGAATTTTAGAGAAGAAATCAAGGTAGAATTTTAAAAACTGCATTTTGATGGCTTTGTACAACTTGAATGTTTGAGCTTTACGATTGCTTAAAACATCTTACGTAACTTTTTAAATAAACCCATGGGGATTATTTAGCTTAGAAAAACCGCTTCTTCATTTTAACATAACTAACACGAAAAAACTGTTCTTTTAAATTATCAAACCGGCTGTCACTACTATTCACTGCCTTAATAAAGTTTTTGGAAAACTCTAAGTTTGTGAGAACTGAAGACGAAAAATCATGTTAGAGTAGCCTGGTGAATGATGTATAATATTTTTGTGTCCAGCAGTAAGTGATTTACGTTTGGGATTTCTTTTTGTTGTAATGATTTTTGTAATCACTAATATAAATTCCAGTCTATGAGAACAATAAAATGCAATAACCATCGAATGGTTCACTTCTACAAGTTATAGTGATTGTAAGCTTTTCTAACAAGATATTCATTTATTTCTTTCATATTGATTGTATTAGCTAATGGCACAGAAGGCTGTCAATTTCTTCTCTGCATAAATACAAAAGTATAAAAGCTCTAAATTTAGAATAATTAACGAGCGATCTCTGCTATATTTCTTTATGTTAATGAACAAGTAGACTTCCTTTAGTATATAAATTTTGAATATTTGTTTAGCGGTTTGGCAGTCGAGTGTGATGTTGAACTAAGTTACAGATAAATAATTTTATGATTTATGCCACACCACGGTTATATCAACCCTCACGTGCAGAAAGTTCTTTGATTACTTTCGTAGACGTTTAACACACATTGAATAATAAATATGAGGGATCCATATCATATCTTACGGTTAAGTTCAAAAACCACTCTAAAGCAACCCTCAAGCTTGAGAAACCCTAACCCCCAACTTTTAAATTTTTAAATTACTGTGCTAGCCAATCCGTAGGAAATGATGGGTGAAAGATTAAGGGACCTATTACTACCATCGAGAGTTCCCTCTCTTTTCCCTCATTAATCCCTAAAGTTCGGCTAGCACATTAATTTAAAAATTTCAAAGTTAAAGGTTAGGGTTTCTTAAGTTTGAAAGTTGCTTTAATGTGATTTTTGAATTCCACTCTTAATCTTGCACTTTACAAAAATAATACGGTCCATTATATTTTTAAACTAGTAGTCGTTCAGAATAAGTTATGTGAACAATTTACACATTTTCTTGACAAATTTATTCAGCATTCAACACATAGTATCGTAAATCATAAGCTAAGTTGACCATGAAGTACTAGTATATTTAGAATGCTCTGCAATGTATGATTAATGAATATGTTGTTTGGTGCCATTTACTGGATAACAAGTTTCTGTAAACCGTATTAAAGATTCAAATGTAGATTGTATAAACTATATTTAAAAGGCAGGGAGATAAAATATAGTCAGACGTTTATGTAGTATGCCGCGATATGCACTGGTAGGTAAAGGAAGTGTTTGTCACATATTTTTACAAAATACGAAAGGATCCACTACAAAAAAACTTCATTTTTCTATGAAAATATTGTTTTGACGAGTTCAATTGATCACTGTATCATAATAAACTTTTAAAGATATGCACTGATATATTATATCATATTAGAAGACTGTTTTGCTAAAGAATCTGAATTGAGCTTAGGGAGGCAATAAATACACTATACATCAAAAATGGATGCGTTCAGTTTGAATTTTTGATGTTCAAAACTGTCAACTATAGAGAAATTCATGTACGAACTTCTTTTGAATTGTAAAATTCAATGACTATGAGATTTGGATATAAATTAAAGTTTTCTTCTAAAAGACCATGTTATTATGCATTTGTTAAAAAAGGGGTCTATTGAACATTAAAAAGAACTAAGAACCCAAAAACAATTTAATAGTGGTTCACGACCTGTACAAATCCGCTTAGTTTCCCATGCAGTCACCAATGTTTTAAACATTTTCTATATCCTATGAAAATTAGCTACCTGGGATTTCATCCAGATCAGTACTGTCATATCCAATACCACACTTCCATTGTATCGTTACGAAAGAGCCCGATTTTGAGATAAAAGAAGAAATAAAAGTCGCTTAGCGTCAAATCTGGTCGTAATTAAAAAGGCTCTCTGATGGCGACATTGTTGTAAATTCGTGACGTGAAGTATCTAAATATCTAAGTCGTTAATCGTGAATTACAAGTCTTAATTTTTAAGATAATTCGCAGTGATACATAAAGTTCACTAAAAGAACACTTGTTAGTTTCAGAAAACCGTTGGTAGGTACTTCTATAATGATTTAGTCTATTTGAAATTTTCTCCTATGACCGAAATGAAATGACACCACTTGAAGTTTTGATTTTAAATCGATCTAAGAAATCGACGTTTCGCCATCAATTCCTAAACTTGTAACCATCCAAAATTGCACGCGAAAATGATATCATTTGTGTTTTACGTGCGTTAGTCAGAATTCTCTAGACTCTTTTCGTATACAGTTCACGATAGTTCAGTTTTTAGTAAGTAATCTGTAAATTGTGCTCCATAAAATGTATAGGCATTATATGGCAACATCTACTCATTTATATGATTTTCACTAAATTTACGGCATCATTGGCTTATTTTTTATTTATTCGCAATTTCTATTAATTGCTGTAAAGTGAATGCTATCCACAGCATACTGGTGACAGTTGAGTTATAGTCGTGCTACGAACTGGTTGAATCATCTGAAAATGCGCGAGCCGCTCCAGTGTAGGAATCTATTTTTATTAGTGGCTGACTTTTTATTTTGACATATTCATTGTTTAATTAGTATCCTCATAGTTAACTTTAAGTTAGATCGATAGCTGGAAGTCGAAGAGAAATGAAACAGGTTTACTAAAATAATTTACGCAATTCTGTTTGCTAAAAATGGGAATAAACGATTGTCAAACCTTTACAGTTCAAAATACAGCTTACCTTTCCAAAATATAAAATTGTCATTTATTTTCAGCTTATAGCAGCAAAAGAGCAATTCTCAGTTAGTAAACATTTTGTCTATTTTATAAAAAATTATATCCTAATGTCCATTTAATATAAAACGGGTTTACGATTACTGCAGAGCTGCTAATGGTGTCTACTTGGGGAGCTTGATATCCTTTTTACAAAGTGTTCACTTGAAGTTCCCGAAATTGTAACCTCAAGTCTTTCAAAAAACGAAGTAGCGCCTCTAGTTGCTTAAGTACTATTAGCCCTGGTAAATAAGGTTTGTTGTACTATCTGGGTATCTTCTGTTTTAACCTGATTGCGTAAAATTATTTCTATGTGCATCTTTTGCAACTTTTATCCATTGTAGTTCTGCAACTTTCTTTAAGTCATTATACAGGGTACCCCAAAAAATACTGCCACCACGAAACTGTAGGTAGCTTGTGCTCTATAGACAAAATTTTCCTAAGGAGTTTTTTTCAAAAATACATAGTTTTTGAAATATTATAATTATAGTACGGTCCAACCATGATGTGAGCACCGTACAGGATGATAGTAATATCGTTGCCTTTGATGTGAGTTACTCATAGGTATATCTCGAAGTATGGAACATATGAGTAATAAGTTTATACAGTAGTTTTAATTGAAACTTGAAAAACAACTAAATTTAATTTTAATTTATATTTATGGAAGCTTTCACAATTAAAACTCATAATAAACTAAAATTTTTGGGTAAATTGTGTAAAATTTTTATTTAACTTTAGGCATTTCGAAAACATCGTGTTTTCTGTATCAACAAAATTGACGTATAATTAAATAACAGGAACTTCCAACTAAAACTAATCTAAAACAAGTTGCATGATTTATCGATTTTGACAGCATCGTCCTTTATGTTGAAATTATTAGCATTTTTATGTATTTCTATCGCCTGTCTTTGAACTCGAGATAATATTTGAAAACTGTTGCAAATATTTCTATTTTATTAAATACAATAACATCCTGTACATTTTCTAAAGCATGCTTAACTATAGCAAACTTTAATGGTTAATTAAGTCTGTAAAACTGTTAGTGGTCCTTCCTTGTGGTAATAAAGTTGCAATTTGTTTGGCCTTCATAAACTTTACCACAAGAATAGCTTAATTTATCTACCCTAGATGATAATAAAAGAACAGCAGAAACTTTTGCTGATCTTAAAATTTGATTAACATTTCTGGTAGGTTTAAAGACAGTTCTAATTCCATAGCGCTTCCAAATTCCTTTGATCTTATCAGAAACTAATTTTATATAAGGTAAATAAGCTGTACTTGTAGTTAAAACCTTAGTATTATTAGAACTTCTTTTTTTGGAAAATAACAGTATTAATTTCATTTAGTGAACAACAATTTTCTTGTAAATATTTTCTTGAGTTATAATTGCATAATTTAACAAAAATCGTTATTTACTAGAAGAAATTAATAGCTGTTTGTCAAATAAGTTCTAAAAATATTGAAGTTTTATCTATAAGTACTGCTTATTTACCTTATATAAAATTGGCTACTTAATGAATTAGAAGAATCCTGAAGCTCCATGGCCTTAGAACTATCGAAGGTTAATCAATTTTTAAGATCAACAAAAGATTCTGTTGATCCTTTATTATCTTTTGGCGTTCATAAATGGATCTGTTCTTGTGGGTTCGACAAAACGCAGCTCTATTGCCAAAAGGAAGAAGCACCAATGGTTTTGCAGGCCTAATCAACAATTAAAATTTACTGCAGCTAAACATGCTTTAGAAAATCTACAGCATGATATTCAATTTAATAAAATAGAAATATTGGCAACAGTTTACAATTATTATCCTCTAATACAACGGGAAGCAACAGAAAGGACGATGCTGTCAAACTCGATAAACATGCCAACTTGTTGAAGACTAATTTTCGTTGGTTGTTCTTGTTATTTAATTATATGTAAATTTTATTAATAAAGAAAACGTTTTCGAAACGTCTAAAGTTAAAAAGAGTTTTACACAGTTTACCCAAAAAACATAGTTTATTATTAATTTTAGTTAATCATTGTCGTAGCTTTAACTCGCCTATTTAACTATAAACATTTCTAATGGAGATTTCTGGTCCAACTTCCTTAAGATCGTCTTCTTAGCACCATTAGAGCTATCAATTTGACTAGTTACCTAATTTATATTACGAATTTATTATTTATATGCTGAAGAGGATACCTGCGACCATCGCGCACTATAGCGTACGGCAACAGTATATTACAATATAAGATAAGATATAAGAGTTAGAAAAATGAGACCCGAAAAGTCGAGTTTTGCAAATTCTAGAGACATGTACTAAGGCATTTAACAATCGTATATCGAATCTATTTTTTGGATTAATGGCACCAATCTACCAATTATAATAATTTGATATCGAACTTTTACTCCATTTCATAGCAGTACTAGTACCGTTATGAACCATAACGTGCTTGTTATAATAGCGTTATTATGACAATCACATGGGAAATATATCAGAACGTGACAATCAACATAGCTGGTAAATGTAAAAAAAATAGATCGGAAGCGCAAAATAATATATTACGATACAAGATCGGTGAGTGCCTTGTAACAGGTCGAGAAAAGTTAGAAAAACGACATGCGAAGGGTCGATTTTGCTAATTTCGAAGCCTGTTGTACTAAGTCACTTAACGATTGTAGGTCTCTAACGACAATTATCAACCAACTACAACAATTTACTCTGTTTCTTAACAGTACTAGTACCGTTATGAATCATAACGTGCTTGTTATCGTGGCATTAGTATAACAATCACAACAGTTCGGGAAATATATCAACGTGGAAATCAACGTGACCGGTAACTATACAAAACAGGTAATAGCGCAAAACCTATTAAATCACTTCAGCTTACTAATTCTATCTTGAATTCTCATAGGCGCAAATTCCTACCGTTACGACATGTCATGCGTAAGTTCCGCTTTAATTGCTCCAATCCTTGTATCGTATCTGCTATGTTGGTTTTCTGTCTAATTCATTCATAACTAGCCATGTATCTTATCAAAATACTCAATGTTTCTTTTTCCTTTGCTCTATCTATTATTTTCAGCTTTATTCTCATTTTTTCGCGATTGCCCTAGTTCTCGTATGATATATTACAGCGACCAACGATTGGATATAGGACAAAATAGTGAATTTTCTTTGTCAATTCTTCTTGACTACAATTTAACTTGGAGAGAACATTTTAGATAAAGCACTATCTATTTGAAAATGTTTCCAAATATTTAAAAAAAAGAATTTTAGGATATAAACATCCGGACTTTGCAAAACCATAAGTTCAAGCAGATATTTTCGATGGAATTAACAAAAATTATACATCAAATTTCTTTTAAAATAAAACTAACCAAAACGGTTTTATATAAACAAACGTTTCGGAATAGTTCAATATAAATGTTTTATGATCTAGAATATTCGGTATTGGTAAGGTAATCATACCTTTTTAATCCATTAAGTCCAAAAATGTAATACTCTTATATACTCAGTGACACAAGAAGGGTTTGGAATTTTCGAATGAAATTTGGTAGGAATATTCAACTATATTTAGCAACAAATAATCCAAATTTTGGAGGAAAATCTTTATTAGTTAAACAAAATTTTATAATAATTGCTAATAATGTGTGATGCGGCCTCTCTGATTTACACATTCATTTACACGCCTAGGCATTGATTAAATAAGGTGGTTTATTTCTTCTTGGGGTATTGCCTGCCATGTAAGTTGCACCTCATGCCTCAAGTCGTCCAAAGTCAAAGGAGGACGCTGCAAATTTCGCAACCTTCTACCCATAATTTTCCATACATGTTCAATGGGAGAAAGATCTGGAGATCTTGGAGGCCAGGGCAAAAGATGAATCTGGGCCTGTTTAATGAAGTTGAAGGAAAACCCTACATGTGGACGTGCATTATCTTGCTGGAATAATGGATCTTCGAGCTCTTGTAAGTATGGCAGAATTTGGGTTCCAGCCACCTCCGCAATATACCGTTGTGATGTCATGTTGTTTCGAATAAACACCAAGTGAGACTTGCTACTATAAGTAATCGCACCCCAAACCATAACACCCACAGTGCGGTGTACGTCCCTCTTAACTGTAAATCGAGCATTCTATCGTTCACCCCGTCTTCTTGTGACTCTCATATGACCGTTGTATATTCGTCACTAAAGGCAACGCGACGCCACTAAATATTCCAATGAGATCGTTCATTGCATCATTGCAACCGTTGCTGACAATGTTCTGCAGTCAAAGGAAGCACAAGTTGCGGACGATATGATGTTAACCCAAAACTTTGGATTCAGTGATAAACTGTTCTAAGGGTTACAAGGCGATCTTATTCATCAAACCATTGGCCACCAACTGCCCGATTAAAGGAAAATCGTTCTCTAAATGCTAGTTGTCTTAAATGACGATCTTGACGCTTATTCGTTCCTCTTGAAGCTTCGATTCCTCTTTTATAATATTCCTGGCCATCTTCAAACTATGCAAGACACACTCGCATTACCGTAAACCGATTTCGATTTACACAGTTAGCAATTGAAAAACCAGCTTCGGGCAAACCAATAATTCGACCTCTCTCAAATTCGCTTAATTGTTGGTAATATTCTCGTTGCCGTACAAAACACGTTAACAAAATAGCAACAATGAAAAAGAACAACAAATCGTAGGAAAAACACAAACGAACAAGTTAGCAAAAAATTATAACAACCGTCAAATATGAGGTTTTCACATTACCACTTGATCTCAAAAGTTAATCAATTATTGCTTAATGTCAGCCCAACAGATCTACTAATTTTGATTACGAAATTACTACTCCTTCTTGATGTTGCAATTTCTATGTCACTGAGTATATATTAGTGATAAATTTTACTAATTATTTACTAAAACTTACGCGAAGTACTGTAGTCCTGCTCATTCGCCTTCAATATAACTAATTCTAACTATTTTAAATCTTTTTGGCGCAGCATCAACTAAATGGTTTGCTCCATTGCCAAGATAATAACAACATCACCACTGTTTCACTTACGTACTGAGTTCAATGACTTTTCTGCCTGGGAAGATATAAATAAAACAGTTGTACTTGCTGTTTTTCAACATAATAATCTTTCTCCTCAATAAATTTATTACATCTTTACACTTGCTTTAAAAAGAGTTTTCTTCTTTGGTGGCAAAATGGGCATCAACCAGCTTGAATCTTTCATCGACCCAAAATTTCACTCTCAACTAATATTTTAAACCTACAACAAATAATTATCTCTGAGTGTTAAGTTTTAACTACAGAATAGATGGAATACTTCTTCGCACCTGCCTTCTTTTACAAAAAGCCTTAACACTAATTCATATATTAATAGCTATGTTGCTGTAAATAAAACTCGGGTCACATTTTCCCGTATATTTTCCAACAGTACATCGTAGTATTCTGCATTCACGGTGACATTCATTTTTTTGTAATCAACGATAACAATTGCTCGAGTATCCTTAAAGGTGGTGGCCATAATCGTTTTTATTGACTGAGTGACTATGCGTTTTCTATCAGTTTTTTCTATTCCATTCACACCCTTTTGGACACGTATAGGACATTGTCTCACGTAGGGCGATATTTGTTTCCAAAAGTTGTTCTAGTTGAAGTTTGTATTGATTTCATCCTCCTTGCTCTAAAATTATTCGGATAGAGATTATTTTAGGGAGTTCTAGTTTTGATATGGTTTCCTTGGCCTATCAATGGGTAGCTTAGTATCCAAAAGGTCAATAGTTCTTAAGCGACTTCTGCAGGCTGATTGGGTTGTAGATCACCTTCCACAGATTCGCGACCTAATTTTAATAATTTGATCCATTCTGTCACAATGGAATATAATGAAGAAGAGCATTAGGTGCATTATTCGACGATTTTTGCCCAAAAACTGAATCGCCGTACCAAATTCGGTTTTGGAAACTTTGACAAACTAGTAGATATCAAAGCTTATGCCAAAGTTTTTAAAATAGAGCGATGCGGAAGTACGCATAATAATAAGAGATATCGAGCCATATGATGAAAAACTCTATGTAAATTAAGCCAAAGTATAAATTATGGATTTCCAAAATTTTAAACAGCTTTCCTTTATCTCTCAAAAATATGGAAGCCAAATTGATGGTTTACTCTTAAAAACTTGAACAGCTTAGTTTATTAAAAATTTGCCTTCTGATATGCATTATACAAGACCAAACATCTACCTGCGTTATACAAATCACACGTTTACCTAGTGAAAATTTTCATAATGAAAAGTGCAGTAATTTAGAACCCACCAAACTGTAGAGTTTTTGCACGGATGTTAAGAAATCAAAAACAAAATATGGAGCAATTGAATCAGATACTGAACTTCAGAAAGAAGACATTTTTTAAAATATTTGACTAATTTCATTTTATATAGTTGAATTTTAGTAAGCTACACCAGTTTCAAAAAATAAGAGTAAATTTATGCATGTACTCTAATTTTTCATGCTTAAAGCTAATGGATAGATTAAAACGTTAATAAAATCACGAGGCACAAATTAATTGCAATTACATTTTCGAGAGGTTCACTGATAATATTACACATAGCATCTTTGAAGAATTTAGTTTAATTCAAATAAAACTATTTAAGTATTGAAACCTGTGCATTTTGAATCAAGTTTTAAATAAAAAGCTAATAGATATTCTTCAGATACAGGGTGTTATAAATGCAATTAGTTAGTTGATTTAAGTCACTGCACATCTCGTAGAAATAAAAGGAATGGCAAAATAAGTTATTATAAATGATTTACATTATTGGAATATTGGAAAAATCTTTTCTTCACATTCTGAAGCTTTATAACACTTTGAATACAAAATTAGTGCACTTATTACAGTCAAAAATTTAATTTTCCCGTTTTTAGGATAAACTTCAAATTTTATTATGGCTTTTAACGATGTAATTATTTCACCGGGCTCCAAAAAATATGACTGCTACTGCTTGAAATTGCTTACAACTCTTTCCACTTTCAAAAGTTAATTCAAAGAAACATAAAGCTGATGATATACACTTAAAGAGGCAAAAGGTACCCACCCCAAATGTAAATCTCTTTATACTTTGGTCAATAAATGCTAAACAAAATTTCGAGATTATTGGCCTTCAAAATAATTTTTGCGGATTATTTTATTTTAACCAAATATACCAACAACTATAATTAAAATGTTATATGATCCTGCAGTATATAGTTTTAAAATTAACACCCTTTAAAATTTTTGAACAAGTTTGTGACACAGAATAAATTGTAAGGTATTTGATATTCGACTTCAGATAAATTAATTCAATTTCTTAATAGTTTTACTTATCATTCATCATCCTGTCAAAGATTTAAATACTTTATATCGATACGCACTAAACAATCTAATTAATTCATGCAGAACTCACGTATACAGTTTACGTATTTATTTAAAATGTATAACCAGGTTGTTTTAAAATGACACTACATACTAAATAGTTCCTTAAAAGAAAATAATAAAATCTTGTATATTTATAAAATTGGATATTTTATAACAAAGCGAATTGTTTAGATAAAATTAAGCTTATATTCTATTCTGAAATTTCAATCTTAAATAGTGGCGCCAGTACAATATCAAAATTGAATACTTTTTAAATGAGCGGTACTGCACGAAGTAGTTTCAAGTGTGGAAATGCCTCTGGCACTTACAATAAAAAATCAGTCAAGGTTCTAACATTATACAAAAAATATTTTGACGATGTTGTAACAAAGTAGATCGAATTCATAATAAAAATCTAACGAACCATGAAGGCATTTCAAATTTATAAGACTCTCTAAAATATCAAAGATATTTTGTGGGCAGCAACATTTCTAAATCAAAACTTGAATTAGACAAAAATCTACACGGGAATTTTCAGGTCAACGGTTAAAAGGTGCCAAAATAAAATTGTTTGGTAGGTGGTTTTGTGACCGTAGCGTCTGTTTTAAAGGAAGTATAAAAAAAACTTGTACTTGCTCCACATTGGCACGCGTTTGTCGTAATACATACACTTTCAAATTACGCTTTGTATACATAATAGCAGCACAGTAAGGTTTTTTTTATTAATTATAGTGAACGTTTCGTGGCCTGGGTTAAGTATAAAAGCTTGGATATTCAATCCTAAAGTCAGTATCCTCCTGTATTCAACAGTGATAATACAGTAAATATGTTCTGCAAGGTGTGTTCATTTAACTAGTGATAAGTTTTAATAATTCTTTTAGTGAAGTTCATTATAATAAATTGTTCGGCCTACATTATCCAAGTTTACTTATATCACAAGCTCATTAATTAATAATAATAATTTGAGATGACTATTTTATAAAAAAAATTCTTTTGATCTATGATTATTTTAAAAAATTACTTTTATGTTATTATTTGTTGAAAATAACTTTTACAAGATATTTTAATTACTAATAGTTATATTTTTTGTAGGTCGTAACCCTCTGTGCACTGATGGCATACGCCAGTGCTGGAATTATCGATGCTGGTCATGGATATGCTGGCCATGGATATGCTGGCCATGGATATGCTGGCCATGGATATGCTGCTGCCCCCATAGCTATTGCAGCTCCCGCACATCATGCAGTAGATTATTATGTAAGTTAAAAAACTTATAAATTATATTTAACTAAATAAAATAAAATAAAATTGTATCTTTAGGCTCATCCCAAATACGAATTTAACTACGGAGTTGCCGATGGACATACAGGAGACCAAAAGACTCAACATGAAATTCGTGATGGGGATGTTGTAAAGGGATCTTATTCCCTTCATGAACCCGATGGCACCATTCGTACTGTACATTACACTGCTGATGATCATAATGGATTTAATGCAGTCGTTTCTAAATCTGGACATGCAGTTCACCCACAAACTATTGCTGTAGCTCCAGCCAAAGCTATCGTTGCCGCTCCAGCAATTGCTATAGGACATGGACACGGAGGACACTTAGGACTTGGTTTAGGAGGACATCTTGGAGGAATTGGACTTGGTGGTTATGCAGGACATTTGGGTCATTACTAAACTCTTGTATTCGTACTTTAGACTGTCCATATTTTGTATATATGTTATACCTCATTCCATTTTCTTCTAATCTTGCACATATTGATCTTATAAAATATTTTAAGTGCAATTTATATGTATTTATTTTTATAAAATAAATATAATTCTAAGATATGTTGTTTATTTTGCAATTTTAACCTGACATTAACAGATGTTACATAAATTAAAACAAAATGTATTTCACATTTATATACATAAATTTGATAGCCTCATTTAAATATAAACAATTTCATAATATTATTGAAATATCATAAAAAATTAATAATTAGAGCGACCCCCTCTTACTTAAAATGTGGTTAACTGGCAATGAAATGAATGAATTCATAACCTAAAGAAAAGAGGGCATTATAAAACCTTTTTGAATAAATCTATTTAAAGTAAATTAATTTTACGTAATTTTTAATACACATCCTGTCATTTATAATATTACCTTACGATTTAACAAATGAAATATTGTTAAAGGAAATAGGTACTAAAGTGTGCAATATTTAAAGTTACAACGCCTAGAAGTGAAGAAATAACTTTAATATCCTGCTTATAGTTTTTTTGGATTTAAATTACTCCGTGTGCAAAGTTTATATTTTGATTATAAAATATACTTATCCTACATCCATAAGCCACCTGATATCTTAGACCAGAATTAAACGCACTTTTCCTTTTCTAGTTTGCAGTTTCGTACCTTTAAATTTACATACATACTTAAAACAAAAACAAGTCTTGAAAAAATCACTAAAATTACATTGCAATACTATAATTTAAACTGGATTTCTGATTTTGCTTTCAATTTGTAAATATAATTTATTCAAGGTGTAACTTTGAATGTACACAATTTCAAACTGCATTCATTTTTTATTACCCGATTTTTGTCAATTTATGCATCTGCAAAAATTTCTGCTTGCACCTATGATTATTTAAAAATATTCATATTTTGTTAAAATTGTATTGCAGTACGTATGGTACTGCGCCCAGTTGTTTAAACCTCTCAGAACAAGAATAATTGCGTACTCTATAAGGGATAAGGTAAAAAAAAGTTTACCGCTGTAGAACCCTTGGGGCTTCCCATAAAGAGTTTATTTTTCAGTTATCTTAAATAAAATAGGGACGGGATTTTAGCTCAGACCAAATGAAAAAATAAGAAGTTATACAAAAGTGCTGAGAATAGGTGTACAATCGCAAAATTATATCTGTTGCGAATGACTACCTAAATATATTAACAGGGACATTTCATTTTATTGTGATACTTCCTTTGTTTTTGGTGGCAAGAAGTTGTTAGTTCACTATATGAAAAATACTGAATATCGGCCAGTTATTATATATTTTAAAAAACCGCGATATCGAAGAATATTGTAAATATATTGCGAGACAGCAATGTTTTCTACGAAATCGTTTCATAATGAATTAATGAATTTAAGAGAGGAAAGACAAACATTGATGGCGATATTCGCAGTAATTAAGCGCTTTATTCCAAGCGCTTGCTTTGTGCGCATTGAATACTGTAAAGAAACTAGCTAATTGTTTTTACAATGTTTATTTATATCCACTTAATTCTACATTTATTAACTATTATTATTAACTATTAACTATGTACACTAATTTATTTTAAATATTTAATTATTTATTTTACAATGCACCAGCAGCAAATATTTATTTATAAATCTATTTATGTATATTTATATTTATATCAGTAACGCATAATACAAGATTCTAACAATAACTAAGAGAACTCAATTCGCTGCTTATATAGGAAAGATATTCTAGAAACAATTGGAATAGAACGTTCAAGAATATTACTTAAAATAACGATGTAATGCTATGACTCATTGCTGACCTAATTGAATTGACAGACACAAATTACTGCAATGGGTCATTTGCGGATTACATCATCTATTTTATTAGAAAGAAACCATTCTAGATGATTCTAGAATTTTCCATTTACTGTTTCTAATTTTTGTTACACTGCCCCCTCCTGAAGACTGTTACGTCCCATAATAGTGATCTTGGATTTTGCACTTGCGATGGTCCCATTTTCGTTGGCGAATGTCAGAATCTGCACTGCGATCCATACTTGCAGCCCCATTTGTTGAATAAATAGCAATCCACAGATTTTGTCGCTGCTGGAATTCCATTTGGATTCCAACTGCACACCAGGATCTTAACACCAGTGCCACGAAACTCTACCTCCAACATGTTGCGTACCACGCGCCAATTAAGCTGGTCTAGGCCACAGCCGAGCTTTGGTACCGCTAACTATCTACTGGCGCCGGCACAAATATGTTTCTTTAAATCCATAATGCCTTCCACAAGTCTTTATAATGTGGCTTTTGATGAGACAATGCTTTCGTCACAAGGTAGTAAATACTTATCATACCTTGGCGGTGACGACGTAGTAAGTGACATGCCTTACCAATTTCTGACTCTTGTTGCAGTATTTCTTCTACGACACCATACCTCTTCTTAAACCCAACTGAGATGCCACGGGACATTCGGGCATATTTAGCGGCACAATGACCTGGTACATCAAACAGATTCCTGTACACCTCAGTGGTAACCCCAAATCTAGATTTGTGGCGTCCCGAATACATTGTCATAAAGTCAGTGAATGATTGTTCACTGTTTTTGACTCCTAGTTCTTCCAC